>QGOG01000116.1:0-13394 GCA_003313185.1 Collybia sp. MG36
TTTCCAAGGAAGCAAGTGACCCCGTGAGCGCTGGGAATGTACGTAGCCACATTACAATGGATTGACGCTCGGTCGTTGAGATAATGATTCGGTCATCGGCCCGGAGGCGAACAAGCTGTCCCTGCTTTCATCACCTCGGCACTGGACCACTCAGTCAGTCTACGTCTACTATGGCCATTGGGCAAACGAGCATCCACACTGCTTGGTCACCACCTCTCTACGCATTGAATTTGAAAGTGATTATTTCAGTTTGACCAACTTCCACAGGATTCAAACTATGCGGCTAGACAAACGTCTTCAAAGATATGGAGCGGAACACTCTCTTGATTGAGTCTTGAAGGGAGTGTGGCCACCCTCCTCAGTGCTGACCTTGAAAAGAACCATTGTTGCTCCACGTTGGCCAGCTGCGGTTTACGGTATTGAGAGATTTCGGTGCTCGGTCCTTGATCTGAAGAATCTCGGACTCCGCATTCTCAGCTGCAACGCCCACGCGACTCCTAAGATATTCTGCACACATGGACTAGAACCGTCACAACTGTCGTCGCTTTGGTATAAATGCGTCCTGAAAACCATCCATGACACCCAGTTCGTCATGTATTTTCTTTCTTCCCTCGTTGTTGTCACTCTTGCCGCCATGGCCCATGCTCAAACAATAACCGGGCCCACCACTTGCATCCCTGCTGGTGGTTTTAGCCTCTGTCAGAACCTCTGGGGTGCCAGTATGGCTACGAACTCGAGCCTGTCATCACACGCTAACAATCTCGTAGAAAGCGGTGTGGGGTCGCAAAACTCTACCCTCCTCAGTTCATCCGCAAGCAGCGTATCATGGTCGACAACATACAACTGGGCGAACGGCCCAAACAACGTAAAGAGCTGTAAGACGGGTTCTTGTCGTCCCGCGCCACGAATCTTACCTATCCCCATCAGACGCCAATGTCGAATCTACATCTGCCAAGGGTGTTCAAGTATAACATTCTTACCTGCGGATTTCCAGCTAGCTGATGCAAATTCCAAGCTGAGCAAAATCGTTTCCGCTCCAACATCTTGGTCGTGGAGCTATCAGACTCAATCCTCCGGAATACGCGCCGACGTTGCGTACGCATTCTCCCATGATTTAAAATTCAATAAATTCAGTACTTGCAGGTATGACATCTGGACCGGTGTTCCATCCTCCGGAACGCCCGCTTCTTCAGCCTCATCCTTCGAGATGTATGGTTCCCGCCTCTTATCAATGATCCATTCTAACCTCAATTTTTCCGAAGTATGATTTGGTTGTCAGGTCTTGGAGGGTGGGCTTCCCTAAATCAACCCAGCTGCAGAGTGTGACTAAATACAGGTGCATTTAGCATTCAACCCGTTGGATCGCAGATAGTGTCCGGGATTTCCATTGCGGGCCACACCTGGAATTTGTGGAAAGGGCCCAATGCAAACTGGCAGGTTTTGTCATTCGTCAGCGCCTCTGGGAATATCCCCAACTTTTCGGCCGACCTGAATGAGTTCTTCAGTGCGTTCTTAGCTGTCACTACTATTGATGTCACTACTAATTGGGTACCTAGAATACCTCATTGCAAACCAAGGCGTTGCCTCCTCACAGGTGGGTTGAATATCTTCTCAAGCAGGGCTTCTGTAATGCGATGCTTTAGTTTGTGCAATCTATCCAAGCTGGATCCGAACCTTTTGTGGGTGTGGCGAACCTCCTGACATCGAGCTATAGCGTATCTATCAACAAATAAAGCCGAGTGTACATTGTGAATCTATGAAATTTATCCGTTGCATCATGTTCAGGAGTGGGTAATGCTATCGCTACCTTCTTGTTTCCGCTCATCCCGCGCTCGGAAATGTCGACATTGACTCGAATGGGGTAATCATTGGTCGGCCCGCCTCATAGGTCCAACAGCCGAGATATCCCTCCCTCCGAGCTGCGAGGTACAATCTGCGAGGTACAATCCTGGGTCAACTTTCCTCGAATTCAGTGGGTGGATCCAAGGTAACCCAACTCATTTTTGGATCATGCGTTCAGGGAATAACTACAGATTTATCGGCGTTGAACTCCAAGCTAGACTATAAATGGTACAGTATCTCCGGGCCACCATGCAATATTTTCGATCGCCACTGTGGGACACGACCTAACTAGGTCCATATATGGCAATGGAATAACCAAATCCAGCAGGAGGCCATGGGAATTCGAGCATACCCAAGAATTAACAATTCCTGCTGATTGGGTGTTGAGTGTGCTGAGCATTGATGGTCGAAAACCGAGACATCTTTGAAATCAATTCTACGAGGACGTGTGAGATATCTTCCGTGTTCAAACGTCCTAACTCTGGCCGCGGGAAGTAGTTTTATCTGCGTTGCACATTTACATTTCATCCGCACACTCTAGCGAGTATTACCCTACGACCAAACCTTATGGGATAACACGACCTTCTCTGATGGCCTTTGCAGCCTCACTTTGAGCTTCATCCCGAAGGTATCGACCATAAATTTCATCCAGATGTTGTCGCTCCTAGAAGGAAGATGGTGAGGGATGACGACAGCGGGTTTCTGGGGTAAAATAACACACGCTTTGTGTATTCACAACGCTGTCTCGTCTCTCAATCCTGTTCGCGTATTCCACCCAAGCATCGCCCACAGCACCCCTCTTGAATCCACGGTGTTCTTGGATAACATAATCCCGCATGATCCATGGGGCAATGGCGATATCAATCAAGCTAAATTCCTCTCCGAGGAAAAATGGCCCCTTGATAACATTTGTCAATTTCTTCAGTGAGTCGATAACATCCGCGAGGGCCGCCGCCTGTTTCTCTGCCTCTTGGGCTTGCAGGAGACGATGGAAGGCGGGGACGAAGGTTTTGTTGATGTTATCAATCCAAACTCTGGCAGTGGCACGAGCCACAGGGTCGGACGGAAGGAGGTCGGGTTTGTTGGTCGGGTACGCGTCCTCGAAGAATTCGCAGAGTATCAAGGATTCATACAATGCCTTGCCTTTGTACTCGACCGCGGGAACAAGGCCCTTGGGGTTGATGTCTATGTGCAAACAACCGGTCATTCACGGGTAACTCGTGGGGGGTTGAACAAACCTAGGAAATGCTTTTCTTTTTTGTAAGGGTTCACCTCCTTGTATTGATAGGGTATGCCCTTTTCCTCTAGCGCAATCCAACTACGCTGAACGTAGGGGCAGAACTTTCATAGCTTCTGGTCAATGAAAGTTGTTAGAGGATATCAATTGTCGAACCCAGCCTGAATAAAAGACGAGATCCTCCGGTGTCTGGTGTTTCTTGACGGTTTCTGCGGCAGGCCCTGTGGCATGGGGGAAAAGCTGTTCATCTGGTACACCCATGGTTGTTGTGGGTGATGGTATGAGAGAATAAGGGCAGACAAAGAATGGCGTCAGTCGAAGCCCAAGTGAATCAATATCATGCCATCATGTGATGATGGGGCTACTCAATCACACTGCTCAAGCGGAGGGATTATCGTGAGAGGCTATGGTTCAAAGATAGCAGGACTACGGCAGAACAAGAATAGTACCTAACCAAGGAGTGTGACTGGGTTCCCCAGTACTTGAACGTACTCCAGGAGCGCTGTGGGCTTGCCTCTCGTCCAGACGGACATCAATAACCTTGACCAATTCGCCATCTGATTCTTTCTCGGGGAGCTGTGCCTCAGTTGCGGGGGCCTTCCGTCGGTCGGTCACTTTGATAGTTGGAATTTTTACGAAGCCACACTCTAGTGGGATTAATCTCCAAGTAACCTTCTCTTCCGCACCAGGCAGAAGAACGGGGAGCCGCCCGTTTCTCAAACCGGCAACGACAAACCCGTCCGATGCTTCGGGTTCAAGATGTACCATGATGTTGGCGGTCCGGGAGGGGTGGTGATTCCGAATTGTGAGGGATAAAGAAAGTGGCACATGGAGAGTCGCCGAGGGCGGAGCATTGAGAAGGGCAACAAGTCCTTCCACAGGCGGGGAAAGCGGGGGTAACGGAAATGCGGTGGTGAAAATTGAGCTGTATTGCCCGTCTTCTGATATTCTGACAACGAGTTGTTAAACAAGCTTTTGTAAAGAAAGACTTGTACCTTCGCCAACTTATCACATATTTTCCAGGACCAGTGATAGGTTCCTGCGGCGAGTATTCTTCCGCAGGCGCGAGGCTCACGCGACAAATCTCGGAGAACTCATCTCCAGGTAGGAATACTAGAGAGGTCAGTAACTTTCGAGGGTTTCGTTGTGATGGCCACGGACCAATTGGAAAGGTATTCCCGGGTTCATCCAAGGATGATTCAATTATCTTTGCCGATTCCCCATCCTTGCGACATATTCAGCAGTTGAAGGAATCATGCACAGCGGAGCAAAGACAAACCTCTCTTTCTAGTTGCACGCTAGCAAACTCGAGGCCCCATTTTCCACCGCAAACCATTTTTGTCGTGATCAGAGCTTCACCACCCTTCCAATCATCCCAAAACTCCTCCTCATAGGTGTTGAGATCTGCCAGGCCAGGATATTCCCGCAATGATGGACGATAGACAACGTCTTGGATGACTTTTATTGGATCAATCACCGGCACCACAAGAGTTTGTAAGGTCTCCGTCATATCATCTGAGGATTCCTGATTTTCTGAAGGGAGAGTCGGTGACCTTGATTGCACGGAGATATCCACTGTTCTGTCTCCCCCCGCCCCGGTGCTGATGAGATATAATGTCTTAACAATACTAACGCCAGGGGCCAGAACTCCACAGGAGATACCCTTGATAAGCCCGGACGACTGTTGGCCATCAAGCACAATTGAACTGACTGAAACATAGTTGGAAGAAGTAAGTGGAGTGGGCTTATGAGAGAGTACATACTGGCGTCATCAACATCGCTGGGTTGCAACAGGACCTCCACCACAAGGGAAAGCTCTCGTTCGTCAATATTTGTAACGGTGATAGTAATAGGGTATTCTTCGTCAAGGTAGGCAGGCTCTTGATGACTTAAGAAGAGTGCGACATTATGTGGGCGATTTCGAACACTAATCTCCTGACTTAGTCGCCGAGTGAAGTCCGGAAGGAAAAACTTACCGAGCAACAGATGGATCGCCCCGTTTTACAGGTGTGAAACGTAGAGGGCTAAGAGAGCTCAACCATTTGGCCGTAGGTGCGATCCCCTGGCGCGAGCTACATGGGTTCAGCGGTATCTCAATTTTCCACGTCCCTTCAATGATCATGAGGTCGACTTGTGTGATCTGGTGGGGTTAGTCACTGATATTACACAAGAGAAAAGAGTAACTCACTTCTAGTGTGGTGGGAACATCTGCAGACATTGTCCCAGTAAATATGCTTGTGCTTCCGGCGGGCCACCGTAAACATGCCTGAATAACGCTTGCATCCGAACGCGGTGAGGAGACATGTCCCAAATCTACCTGTTGAACTGGTGATGGGGGAATGTCAGGCGAATGTCGTATGACGATGGGGGAGGTCCCGTCGGAAAAGTGAACGGCCAGAGAAGAGAAGGGGAGCGAGGCAACCGTGGTATGCACGGGCGCGGTCAACGACAGTTGAAAGGCTGTTGTCTCGCCCAATTTGACCTCCGGGAGCCAAAAAATCACGCTTGAATCAACTGCCATTTGATTAGTCGAAAATTAGGGGGGGAAGCGTCAACGCACATATCGATTTTGATTCGGATAAATCAACAACTAGAGGTTCGTTGGGGGATGATGGGACAGTACTCTACAGGAGTCAGTTAGGGCACTGATAGACACTCATGGCCTACCTTCAATACAGCCAATAAATCTTCTTCAACCAAGCTGGGATCTTCGGATTCCTCGGCGTCTACAGCCGAATCATGATCAACTACAACACCAACAAAAGTAAAAACATACCGTACCCCAACATCTCAATTAGCAGCCTTACACTCAAATCGACATCACCCAGTTGCTGTGCACATGCATACCACGTTGATAGAAGAGGTTTGAGCATGGCTCCCCATTTTTCCCGTCGGTAGGTTTTGGCGATTCGTTCAAAAAACCTAGTAGAGTGTCAAAGTATGGAAGCAATAGAAAGGAGATACAAACCGAACAGCCATGTCAAATTTTCCCGAGTCATAGTATGTCTGTGCAATACGGTATGCAATCCAGAGGGTCAACCGACCTTGGGTTGCGTTTTGAGAGTTGGCAGGAGCGTATCTTTTGAACAGCTCGTAGGCCTTGGTATAAAGCTAACAGCGCCTCGTTTAGAGCAGAAGAAGGGTCCTTTCACAATACTCACTTCCAGAATGATAACCAAATGCTCGACCTTTTTCTCGTTGGTGAACCCAGGAGACAAAGCCATTGCTTGCTGGGCTTGCTACCAACATCGAATCAGAGAAGAAACGGATGGCGTTGCTGGACCTCTCACCTCTGCATCTACAGCGGTCAAGAACCGCTGCCTTCGCAATTCGGTACACCGCGCAGCCATGTAGTAGTAAAATCCAGGGTGTTGTAATGCATGGCTGGGGTTCAAGCCCAGTGCTCGCATGGCATCTGAGTCCAGAGCATGTACACCACCACCCCTTGGATGCTGAGACGCGGGGAGAGTACCCCCCGCAGGAGATGGTTTGTGTGTGGGGATACTGAGGGTCGACCTTGTTCCCTGCTCCAGTAGTTCAGCAAGAATCCTGTGCCTGGGGGTGCACCTTGAGCCAGAGATGATGTGAATGTGCAGTGAGAACAAACTGTCGAGCCATCCAACTCCAATATTCAAAAGTCTCTTCCCCGATACCCCAACCGCGCGAGAAATCCCCAAACCTCCGCATGTGACTATTGTGATGAGATAATGCAAGGGCGTGCTCATTGTTATAGAGATATAGCTTCGTAATCTAAAAAGCCTGTTTAAATCATGGAATAGGGAAAGGCAAAGACGCTTACTTTGACATCGATACAATCAGCCAGCACTTTGGCTTCAGCCCACCTCTTCGTTCGTGGTGGGAGAATAGCAGTGGATCCAAACATAATCACGAGCATACTATACGCATCTTGATAATGTCTATAGGATATGATGAATGCTTCGCACATAGAAGCGATCACGACGCGCACTTGAGAGCTACCTCGTCCTCTCCTCTAAACTCTGCAAAGCATGCCATCTTATACTCGTACCGAACTGTCCATCCTTCTGGCCGCAAAGGCCGGGCTGGAACCGGACTTCCCAATGGGGTGGCAGGATTTGGGTATGTTGAGACTACTTGAGAGTGCCGATTACGTTTTCTCCGCACGCGTTTTGAATGATTGGTATAATACTCTAAGGCAGGTTCATATAGGGCCTGCTGCAAACTAGAGATACTAGTCATTCACCATCTCAATGGAATAGAAGTTCTTCGCACCTATTAACAAATTCACCCAATTCCGCGGGGCTCACAGGGCTTAGGACGAACAGGGCAGCCCGCGAGTCAAGACCGCTTTGTTTCCTTATATATGTCAACCTCGCATCGAGAGACGGATCATCTTGTTCTCAGCGTCAAGAACGAGCAGGTTCATATCATTGTGTAGACGTACCCAACATCCTCCTACTTGCCATTAACACCACCGTTAATTTGATACCACGTTCATTGGTACTTTTCTTTCGGTGGGCTACTTCCACGGAAAGTTCTGCATCTCTTCGTCTCTCTTCCTGCTCTCTATCGCGCTCTCTTTCATAGTCTGGTGTATCAAGGGGAGATCGTGGCATTTGGAGCGGGTATTCAAATATACGCATAAAAAGCACAAATACAGAGGGTACCAAGGTTGTGTGTTTGCGAATCCATATCGGAGCAATCAACCCGTCAGGATAGAGCGGTGATGATGGTGTCAGTGGGGACAGTGGGGAATGTGCTGCCGAGTATTGTGGGTCCTCTGGAGATACCAATTTACGAGGGGGAAATCTAACATCCTTGTCGACCAATATGACCTGGAAAGATTTCACTTTTTCTGGCTGCCAGATGGCGACTTTCCGCTGAGCCAAAAGCGCCTCGCGAAGCCTCAACGCCAATGTGTTGAAAGCATCCTGGGTCCTCGTCGTGGGGGTCATCGGAGTGGCCGCCACGCCTGGTGTAATTGGCGGAACTACGTCGAGACCACCCACGAACATAACGGGTGCCAGCTGCGCCAACAACTCGGCGGGATAAGAGTTCATTTCAGTCCAGGAAAACCCTCGGGCCTGATACGATTTCTGGGACTTGAACAGACTCGGAGGCAATAACTCGAAATAGGTTTACTTATGTAATCATCACTTGAAGGGTTCCTGGCAGACCGGTTTTGCTAACACTCTACCCAATCATAATATCGACTGCGGACGGATGGCCCTCATTGAAGTGTGTTAATGACCTCAAAGAGTTCGGAAGACTTTTAAGAACTATTTTCCGACAGGTTATTGCGAACGATCGGCTTGGACGCAAAGGTAGGCTAAATTTCCCTCCATCATTCCTTATCGCTGAAATATGCATGGGATGCAGTTCGAGTCAAATGCAGTCCTGACGACACCGTAGGCGACCTCAAGAAGCTTATTGCTGCCCAGACCGGTACAGATTCCAGCAAGATTCAGCTGAAGAAATGGTCTGCTCCTTCGGTGTAACGCGCAACCCCTAGCTCAGTTCGTCCCCAGGTACACAATCTACAAAGACCATATCACGCTATCCGATTATGAAATCAATGACGGGATGAGCTTGGAAATGTATTAGGCAGACGACATTGCGCCATGGTGCTGTTGGAGAGCCCTTGCACGATATGTCGTGTGTATCATGGAACTATTAGTGTATTTGCTACAAATGGTGGCCGAGCCACCGCTACAACACATTACAAGCGGGAAATATAAGACGGCGGTATACTGCAAACCCCCCAGAACGAATCAAATGGCGGGGATGAAATATAGACCTGTGGTATAATGGATTATGATGAGATTAAATTTCCCATTTTTGACTTGACATCCGATTGGCGGTGTTGCACTCAGAGAAGTAGGAGCATAGCGGCGGAGGACAGTGCAGTAGTGATAGGGAATGATCCCATATTCAAACGCAACGCGAAATTGGTTTGCTGTATCACCATAAGCAAGGTGGCGGAGACGCTCGTGAGCAGATTCATACCAGCTGGGTGCCCCCCATATTATTTTTAGCGGCAACCACAGGGGTAAGGCCTGGGTCTATCGGGGATGCTGCTACTACTGTTTGAAGAAAAGGTCAGTACTTCACGTTCAACTTCACTGACTGAGACTTACGACATGATAGCGAACAGGCAAGAATGATGGGGAACCGCGAGTAGAGCATGATGATTAGGAGGTATGCAGTTAAAAGCTGGCTTGGCTAGGATAGCGGCGCGTATGACTGATTCTGTTAGCTTGCCGCAAAACCACTTTGCTTATGAACATTTTTATGGCCAAGAAGCGTTCAGCGACTATGCCGATGGGGGAATTGCCTTTTGGTCCAAATAAGTCTAGGTCGCGCCGCCCTTGTAGGGTTTGGCTGGTAAACAAGGAAGCGTCCAAGACGGTAACAAAGCGCTACATGGTCGGCACGTATGGAGCCGAAGCGTGTGTAAGAAAATGGTGTTGTAGGTTGACTAGGTTCCCGTGGTCGTTGGGTACTGGTGGTCGTTTACAATACTCGTGTCAAGGACTCTTCATCGAGCCTCAAACTCAAAACTGGCTGACATTCCTCGTTTATATGTACTTCTGCGCAAGCACAGAACTATGGAAGTTAGGAACAATGACCCTCTTGCAGTGGGTGGAGCCACGAACCACACACATCAAGAAAAAATCCGAGGCTCGCAATGAGGCTGCGAGCACTATGTATGGTGTCTATATAGAACTAGTAGTGAAGAAAAATAATTATGTCTATGTACGTCTGTACGGACATTATAATATTTATTGCAAGCCTCAGGTTTTTAAGGTTTTTTCTAGATGCAACGATGGGAGAAATGTCATAAAAATCTATAATTTCAAGCTATCGAGCCCAGTCGTTAGCCCAGTCATGATGGAAGGATACTTGAGGCCTTGAAGTACTGTTCCTAACGTTTTTCCCATCTGAGGGCATGATCAATCAATAACCTGGTTGAACGGATAAAATATTTACTCACTTTCTGACACCACAGCAATAACAAACCCTCGCCGAAACAAATACGATGGCCAGCCATGTCAGCGCGACTGCAGCTAGTATCATCCAGACAGCATTACCCCACTCAACAGTAAACTGAAAGCCAGCCAGGCCCTTCAGTTTATTCCTTGCTATGATAACCAGCGCCAAGTCGATGGCAAACACAATGCTGGTCACGATACCCGTCAAGATTGACATGATGAGGGTGTTGATAGCGAGTGTATGGGACGCTAGGAAAAGGGAGGAAACCATGGCCAAGAAAGATAATCCCGCTGCAATGGGGTGCAGAACAAGAATCGCCAGGAGCCCCTTTTGGATAGCTGCAATGAGGGTTGGTGAGATACCAACCAGGCTACTGATATAATCTGGGACATCATATCCTAGCTTTGGCCCAAAACATAACCCATTGTTGGTTAAGAGGGTTGGCTGGTTCAACTTGCTGTAAGCCGCAACGCAAAGCGGTCAGCGACGATTTTGATGAATGCAGAGCCACAAACCTTGACGCACAAACTCCCCACACCCCAAACCTAAGCTCCGTGGCGATACTAGTGGCTGGTTGACCGGTTGCAGTGGATTTGAAGCTGAGGATATACACAGGCTTGAAAATCGGCAATGAGATTGAGACAAGGAGGAGGAGAATGAAGGCCGTGAGTAAAAGTCCGAATGAGATACTAGACACGACGCGGTGGCCTGCTAGGGGGCGATGATGTGGTTCCATCTTTCGTTGTCGATGAGCAGAGGTGATTGACGTGCTGTCGCCGTAAAGGTTTTTGGTTCGATCATATGGACTGGCGTCAGGGGCTCGCCTGTCAGTCTAGAGTAGAATTAATTGACCGTAGTACGTAACATTCCACTTGTATTTATCTCGGAATATACTGGCAGCCCGACCGGTGGGTGCAGCAAACTTGACTGTTGATTCACACACAATCCTGTTATTATATGGACAGTCCCAATCGCGCCATGCGAAGCTTCAACTCTAACCGACCGTACTCTGATTTGGTGTGATGAAAATGTTCTGTGAAATCTCTGGGTCCAACAACATCCTAGCAGATCTTGGGCGAAAAACGGCGGCGGGCGGGGGCCGTCCAAGATATGATGGCTAGAGTTCCGGATGAGGTTTATCAATGCATGTGTTCCTGAGGGATTGTTCCGACCACAAGACGAGTAGAGTGTCCTATGAATGAGTATTATGATTGGATGTCATTGCCAAACAAATCCAGCAATTTTTCGCACGGATGTAGTAGCACGCACGCTATCCGGGTCGACTGTCGAGTGTCTGGCTTGAGCAATAGGGCATCGCAATGATGTTCGTACTTCTACAGGTTTTAGCCTTGTGTTTCTTTCCTCGTTGTTTTGGTGATAACAGTACACAGTAAGTCAAATATCTTTGTTTGCGTCGGGTGTCACTTTATCAATCTCGTTGCAGGATTGAGTTTGATCCATATCTGCAGTATCGACCACCCTTTGCTCGATCCCTTCCCATACAAATTCTTTTGACCGGTGTCGTTCTCACTCTTGTGGCGGTTTTATTTATTCACCTCATATTCACGGCACAATACCACTGGCCTCTTGCTCCAGTTAACTATGTCCTTCAACTATCTGGAGTCACCACCCTTCTCATCTCCCTTATTGCAACATTGCATGTCGTCCTCTCAGCTACGATAGCGGAGAGCTTGAAGTGGCCATATATGCTTAGCTATATTGCCGTCAATGTTCCACCTCTGGGTCTTCAAGACGGTACAGAGACGTGGTCAGTCGCGGAGAGAGCAACTTGGCTTGTAATGAATGCATCCACATCCGGCTTAATCCAGGTGCGCATTAGGTCCCATTTCCCCTTGGACAGAATCTCAACCTCGCCAGATCACACACATCCAATTCTTGACCCTCTTGTATCCATCCCGGCTTGAGGGACGACTCATATTCACTCTCTTAGGTGAGTACATACTAGACGCCCCATGAACAATAGTAAACATGGAACAGGTCCTATGGCCATTGTGGCTGCGGTCATGCAACTCCTGCCAATCAATGGTAGCGCCAAGGTTAATGAAGTAGCCTCGGCCGTTCGCAACGTTTGTAACGCGACACTCTCCCTCCTTTTCACGGCTTCTCTTTTTATATGGGGTCTACTTGTAAATCGAAAGCAAGCCTGGCGCACAGATGGTGGTACGGCTGCCTTCGGATGCGCCGCCCTCGTCCTCGCTTTAGTAAGCACGGCACTCAACTTTCTGTATGTGCCCAGGGAAGAAGAATATGTCTGGCTGCCTGGCCTCATGTGGGCCGTTGTTTTGTGGCAAAGCTTCTTAGGCTGGTGGTGGTGGGTTGGTGCTGGCAGCGGAGGCGGACGAGAGGATGAACTGGAGGAAAAACTAAGACGGGAAGCTAAACGGGAATCCAGAAGACGGAACGCACAAGGTAAACGACAGGAGACCAGAGATAAGGCGAAGAAGGTATGGCAAGGGGTTGCCAATGCTTTTGGAACCAGAGAGGGGAGCCAAATTATCCGGAGGCGGAGGAGTTCTCGAAGTATCTCCGATCCCGATGCTAGCATTCACCCCGTCAATTCAGATACCCTTACGTCACAATCTGACACACCCGAGTCCACTGCCTCCACGACATCATCCACAGGGACATTATCTACCCTTCCCCACATTCTCCCTGCCATTGTACATCGTTGGTACGCATCACTTCGCCATGCGCACCTATCAGCAGCTCGACAGCAAGCTGCTGAGCGGATTCAAAGATTCAAGGAGTTGGATCAAGGCGGAATTAAGGCGCAAACCCGCGGGGTTGGCTGGGGACTAGGGAGCTTTGCCTGGCGTGCTGGAAGAGAAGAAGCAGTTCGACTAGAGGCAAATTCAGCATCCACTATGGGAACTAGCCAACCATCTTCAAGAGGCACGCGAGGACGGAGGAGGACCCCCGAGATCAGCCCAGCCTCTAGCTCCCCGGACGAGGTTCACCGCAGCGACGACCACGAATCCGATGACGAAAGAGAAGGACCAGCACCTATACCCCCTATCCCCCCACCTTCCACCATTCCTGCTGAGCGACCGCAGTCAATGTGGTGGTGGGGTCCTCTGCGGCGATGGCGATTACAAGACTCAACAGTCTACTAAACTAGCGGAGAAGTTCTTTCTTGATAGCATTGGATACTGCTGATTGTACAATACCTCATAGGATGGTGTATGTTAAGTATTTAGCTTCATTGATTGCCGTAGTTGCTTTCATTTGGAAACCCGTACCGCACCCGGTAATTGACTTACAAGCTGTCAAACGTCTGCAAGTCAGGTACTAGCGCGAAACGGACTTTCCACTACAACATCTG
>QGOG01000116.1:13432-35295 GCA_003313185.1 Collybia sp. MG36
CCCTCCGCAAACCCGTCTAACAAAAATCAAAAACTAATATTTCCCCTCTGGTTTCGGGGGCGGCGATTGTACAAATGCCAGCAAACGCCGACGTCTCTAAGAGACGGTTGTTAGAGGAAAGGCCGGTGCATGGTTACCAATTCTAGTTGCCAGAAGGGCCACAGGGTCCCGAGACAAGGTTTGAATATAAGTGATAGGGCACCGGTTTCTTGAATCCTGACGCGTTTAAATGGGGGCACAAGTATTTAAAGAGGTTTCTTGACCCATCAATACCACATCCCATCCCAATGTCGACATCAACACCCAGCGTACAACAACCATCGCAATCCGAGACTGCTGCCGCAGGTACATGGATTCATGAAGTGAGCCGCGACGTTTCATACATTTGTTTTGACTTTGCGCTGACCATCTCGCGAGATGTATGCTATGGCGGACCGCAAGGATGTCGAAATGGTTCCCCAATACCTGAGTGAAGATGCTATTGTTCACTTTGCCAACTCTCCTCCTTTCCGGAGTCATTCATCTATCAAGCAACTGTTTGCATGGGAGTATGGTGGTTGCACCAGCATTCAACACCAGTAGGTGTCAATCGTTGTTTGAGTCCTACAATTAATAATCCCTGGACAGTATCCGAGATAGTAAGCCCCCCGGCTCGCGGTTGGAATTAAACTAACCTAGCACTCAGTTCATGTGACGTCCGATCGGATATTTGCTACGCTCGAGGCGCGTTACGTCTTCACAACCGGGAAAGAAAACACTGTGAAGTGCTTTGCAGTATGGTACAAAACACTTACAGTAGGGAGACCATCGCAAATATCAGTATATCTTAGGCTAACCAGTTCCAACAGGAGGAGAAAGCCACCAGGGCCGATATTTATGGAGACTTTAGTGAGGTTTTCCAAGAGCTTGTCGCGATCCGGGGACCACCCACATTCGACTAGTGCCTGGCAATGTCGGGATATTTGGGAATATACATAAAATAGGCGGAAATAATTTCTGGCTCGCGGCGCGATGAAAAGAAAGGTCGATCTGATTTAGGCGGCGATCGTGTTTTGTTTTCATTGGACTTCCCGGGTCAATCCCAATACTGTCAAATATATCTAGTCATCAGGACCTGCTTCAAGAGTGAAGTGCGATGTGCACAACACGAGACCCGGATCCAAATACCTCGGGTCTCTTGGGCTTTCGCTTAACGTTAACTTGGTATGTGTAGTGCACCCGCTGTTGTCCTCCTCAAGGGTCGCCTGAATATTGTCTCAACCAACAGCATGGTTCAGGTCTCGTTGGCTAATCCCAGGTGAGTAGCTGAGGGCTGCACCCTGTGTGCCTGGCTGCAGCAATAAAGTCAAGTCCTGGCAGGCTCAGGCTTCTTCAATTTCCTACCGCAACTCTGGGACGCGCCAGTACGGCGTCACCCACGGACTCGGTGAGCGCAGCAGAGGTTGAGATACAACCACCTCGCCCCATTTAGTTCTAACAAGCAAGTGTTTTATATTCCCGCCGCTGAGGTGTACAGTATTTTATTGTGCCATAGCCTGCTCCTCGGAAACACACGAGCAAATGACCGTGCTGATTCGATTCCGACGAACAGGACGAAAATACGGTGGGGGTACTGCGATGCAAGCAAAGGACTATACCAGGACGCCTCTCGTTCATCTTGGAGACGCTTAACACATGGTTGAGTTGGGTGCGTTAAATTGATGTTTCTGAGGCGATCTGAAGTTGGTCATTGTTGGCCTATCCTTGAACTTGGCTGGGGTTATATCCGAAAAGCAGACAATGGCGAACCATAGATGCTTGGAAACCCGTGCGAGGTGGGCGCTTGAAGCGCACCCTCCCGCATAGGATCCTGGCAGATTTAATTCGTGAACACCCACAACACAAATCCCAAAATTTTCCCATCATCTCCTCATGCTCTTCAGCGACATCAGGGATCATATAGTGTCATTCTTGTCCAAACAACTGGAGCGCCTAACTGGGATTCACTATGTGGTTATCGCGGAAGCGTTCATCGATGATCAATTCCTACACGGGGCTACCTCCTTCTACGAAAGCCCCGCAATGGACCGTGGATGTTCGTCCCTGTCATCTGCGCATAGGCGTTGTTATCATGGACCTAACCGATGGTGGAGTAAGCCCAAAGCTGGCCGGGGTATCACCCCACAAGCCTCAGTGGTGGGCGGACACCGATACTCCAGCCAATCTATTATTTTCCGTAGAGGTCTGTAGAATATTACGCATCATACTCCAATAGCCCAACTCCACGATGCCGTTCCGAATATGACACAAGCCTGTGATGGTGATTGTGTATAACTCGCCCAAATTCAAGCTTCAAGTTGGGCATTTCCGTAAACTTGATGAGAATCCCGGAAAGTCATTTGTTTTCGGCATAGTACTATAGCGGTAGTTTTGGCAGAATGGGCTGTACGCGATACATCAGGGCCGGATGGGACACTGGCTATGCCCGGTTGGGCTTGGAGCCGCGTATCGCATGCTCATTTCTACATGTAGCAATCTGAATTTCGTCAGGTTTTATAGTACGCAGGCCCATGAATCGTACCTTACACTGCCTGGTTGCATCCCGATCCCAACTTTCGGAAATCCCAATCACACAGCAACAGGCGTGAAGCCAGCGATGTCAGAAATAACGCGCAAGGCCATTGTTAACAATAGCGTTACGATACATCTCCAGCCCCATCTTTTCTTGTGCGCCTCTAATGGTACAGCCGAAGGTACAGCTAGTGGGTATTCGAACAATCGTAAGCACTTGGTGGGCGTAAACAGTGGTGATTGCCTCTGGAGGGGTGGCCGAGAGACTTTCACGTTAGGTCCTGTATAATCCTACCAATCCATCTAGCTTGACGGAGTATATGATCCTGTAGCGCTATCGTCTCAAGTTGACGCCGATGCTAGCGTTATGAGAATCGGATACAAAGTACTGAGAGATGTCAGGCCTCGCGATGAGGAATCGGATCGCTAATGTCCTACTTAATTTACTTGAGGCCACTCATGTTATCTCCAGGGTTGGAATATATCATGACTGCCCTGTGCATATCAATACATGTCGCTCCTTCTGAATGATTCCCCGCATGACCTCTGTCCTCCATGGGGTGTTCGTGGCCAAGATGTATTCATCGGTTTCGAATGATATGGTACTCTCCCATTCGTGCAAGGCGAGGTACTGAGGGGCCGACACTGAAGATGATAATAAGAGAAACCGGTGGGATGATATCCAACCAGGCACGCGAGAGAGAAGAGGAATATGTTCCTCGATATACCAGTCATTGAAATCTTGTTCGGTGCTAGGCTGAGGGGTCATAGCGACCAAAACGAAGACGCGGGTGTGGGGTGCAGGCAGGTCTTTTGCTCCCAGCTCCAGTTTCTTGTATACGCGCCATTCGACAAGAGTCTGGGGTAGAATGTCATCTTCCCCAGATAGGTTGTCAAGTTCAAACAGTTGGGCTGTAAGCAACTTGAACTCGGACTTGTCGGATTGATTTGGCACGCCGGTAGCGGATATCAAGAGGGTAAGCTTGAATCTGGTTCCAATAGACTCGGTTTCTAGCGATTCGTCTCGCAAGATGAGGGGGTGCCCAAGCAACTTGAAGTTTCGTGACCAATCTGTGTGCAGGCAGTTTGGATGTAGAAGTACTCCAGGATTTTGATCACGAACGTTGTTGCCAGCGATTTAAAACCAGCGTTTGATTGAACTGGTCAACACTTAAAACTACTACGAAGAGGGTTTCCATGTTTCAAATAAAATACCAAAACTGTGAAAACTCCCATCGAACACGGTGGCCCGGCCCAGTCTCCAGCCGGGTTAAACTCCAACAATTACACAGGACCGAGTCCGACGGGATATTTTACACGCCATGGAACCCACTAGCATTGAGAGCAATGCATTCGTCACTCCTAAAGACTTGAAGTCTGCCACGTTGGCACATCTCCGAAGAGAGTCTCTGGACGTATTCAACAGGCTTCATTCAATAGTCGAGGATGTGAAATTCGTTGAGTATGTTCATGATGCATACCCGCTGCTTCCTATTCTGCGTACGTTTTATGAATCCATCTTGTTAAAAAGTAATAATATATTTCGCAGCAAATCTCCGCTGTGGTGCATGGTACGTGAATCCTGCCATTGTGCGTAACATTCCCTCCAGGCGCCTTGAGATATGTCATATTTTTCTAGGCGGAAAAGTGGCCGGCGTACTTCAAGTCCACAGATGGACATTTCTCAAATTGGAGCTTCAATCTACGTCGCGCCAACTTGCATTTGTTATCTCATCTTACCGAGAGCCATGGGTGACCACATACTCCCATTTTCTCATTCCAATTAAATAAATCTAGGCCTACTGACCAGGATGGTTCTTGTGGATTCGACGAGATCCGGCAAGCGCATCCCCGATGCGCTTTCAAAAACGGTGCCAATTTGGTGCGCTGTTGTCAATCGGGCGATCCGTCAGCTGTACCCGGATGTAGGCTCTGGTTGGGATGTGGGGCTCTATACCCCACCGAATTCTGTAAGCCCTCAGGAACACCGCCAGATTGAAACGAGGCTGGATGATTGGGCCCGAGCATTGGTTGTGCGTATCATCGCTTACGGAGCGAATTCGCTCTCCTCACTCGGCCACAAAGGAATCTACATTTGAAGTCCCAAGGCTTCCCCATCCTCTTCGGCCTTTCTGGGTCACTCCAGCAACGACTTCTCTCCCATTGCTATCCATCGGAGCCGATGTCGCGTTCATCCCCATCATTTGTCTTTCAGCATCCAAGGTCATATCTGAAGGTCTGGAACGGAGATCTGGTGGGTTCTCTTATATTCAGGGCTCTGGGGACGATCACGAACTATGGGGTATGGTTCGTGCTCATATTCGCAGGAATTCTATGATCCTGAGCGAATTGTTGCAGGGATTAACACCTGATTTATTCTGGAGGCATCAGAGTGAGCTATTGTCGGCCGGTCGATCTGAACTTCCGAGTCTTGTGGCAAGCCTAGTTTCCAGTGGTGGCCTGCCAGGAGTGAAACTGCCACCTAGTCCTATCATCAAGATAGGCTCAAGGATATCCCTATGCGCTTTATCCGATATGTGGATAGGGGATGATCACAACCCTCGAATCAACGCCAGCGTTGTCGGTGTGGACTATTTTTCGTTCATCATCCTTGAGCCAGAGCCAAGGGGTTCTGACTGTATTTCGTCGACTTCTGATAACTACCTACGCATTCCGGTCACCGAGGGCAAACGCGGTCAAATCCATTTTCTGGAGGACGTCCTACCACGCTCAATGGATTACATCGAAGCTCAAATGCGACTTGGCAAACATATTTGCATTGCGTGTGAAACCGGAAACGACGTCAGTGTCGGCGTGGCAGTTGCTGCCTTACAGAAGTTCTTCGATGACGAGGGTAAGATTCGGCAATCGGATAATTTGACAGCTCAAATGGGTTCGTGAATAATTTATACGTGTAATCCTTTAGGAATAATTGGAGGAATAGTAGGCGACAAAAGCTCGGTACGCACGCGACTGCAGTGGATAATTGCTAGTCGTCCCCAAGCCAACCCGTCCCGAGTTACGCTCAAGCGCGTTAATGAATTTCTCCTCTCACCTTCATCGTTCCGGGAGAAATCCACAAAATAGTGGTGCGGTGGCCTGCCGTACATCATCTAGTCGGCTCCGTGAATTTAATCCCTGCTGTGGATGTATACACAACCAATTGGAAGCTGGCTTCGACCCCTGGGTTATATGTCGAAGGAACAACCCAATATTGCCCAGTATTGAGTGGTATTTGCGGTGTAACCACACCTGAAATAGCATCGTCATAGTCGCCGGAGGTTGCGATATGCTTCAGGAAGTTTCGACCCGCGTCGGCGGGATATATTGTAACATTCAGTGGGGTCGCATTTGACGCCTGCGTGAGTTGTAGGCGAATTCTATGGCAAGTATGAACATGAATAAACACCGGTTTGAAAATCAGCAAACCTGAGCTGGGTAAGTGACGGGATGTCCAGAACGAAGATAGGGTTCTGAGAATAACGCTCAAAGCTGGGACTTCCCCCTGCTGTTTGTTTATCCCTAGAAATCAAGGTGCCGTTAATGTAAATCACCAAGATTATATGAATACATACCAAGCCCCCCGAAGTATTTTTGTGTACATTCCCGCTCCTTCTTGTGGAATTAATGTGAGCTCAATGGGGTGTGAACTATCAACTTTGAGAAAATACGGTCCCAGGTGATGTGGTTCAAAGGCGGATGGTATAACTGCGTAGGTGCCAGCTGTTTCGATACATGTATTGGAATTAATTTAGCGAAATATAAGAGACACTGACGGGCAAGTTCCGTCTTGATCCGGGCAAGGCCATAACAATATGCCCCTGAACTTGCTGCTAATTCTTGCTCTGCTGGCCTTTGCAGGAGTGAATCAGTCGGCCAGCTTACCCACAAGCTGGTGTTGGCTTACTCTGATATCCGAATACCTTGTGACCAGACTACCAGGACGTTCACAGGTATCTCCTTCTTAGTCTGCAAAGTGAATGTAACCTTTGCCTTTGATCCCCCTCTATCGATTGGAGTGTTCGCAACCTTCGGATTGATTCGCAAAAGATATTGGGGGTTTAACATATACGTTGGGTACGACCAATTACCACCCGCATTCTTCGTCGTTAGGGCCCCATCAACCTCGAAGGGAGATGAGATTAGGGACATAAATTGATGGCTGAATCACCTTGACGGTAAAAGGTGGTGAATGTACCCGCTCATCCCACGCGATATTCATTCTTGACGATGCATAAACAGTCAAGGTAAAACCAACTTCCCTTGCTTCGCCGTCATACGATGCCAAGACAGACAAAAAGCCTGAGACCTGCGACGATGGTATAATCACTCTCGCCTAATAGTCAGTCAGTTAAGTGATGACCTGGCGGTAGTGTTCACTTACCAGGGTATGTGTGCTATTTGTATAGGTTCCCTGAATCCCTACATGAGATGGGTGTGGTTGTTGGGGAGCCACACTCACCTTGATATCGACTGTGGAATATGAATTTATGCCCCCCGCCGGAATGCTGTCTCCCGCCTCAGCCCTCAAAGAGATAAAATCGGATGTCCGTCGAGTTTCACTAACATGCCTCGTCAACAAAAACCACACCTCCTCCTCAAGCCCGTTCGGGTTGTTGAACTCAGCCTGTAGCTGCTGGGAGGACCCTGCGGATATATTAGGATCATATATTCACATCAAGTTCCATGTATACCATGCTCAGTTTCCACGCCTCGTCGCCACATGCTGGGATGTCTTAGATCACAGAAAATTCATACGTATGAGGATGGACGTACTGGTGAACAGTCAGGGTGTTATGCCATATACGAGGATCCCAGCTAAGGTAGATACCATCGAATGTATGAAGTACATCAGACCAGGGTATTTGCAGCATTCCTGTTCGCGTTCAATTTTTGTTTTTTGAGGAGATGAGGCCACGTACTTGTGGGGTGATCCTCGGCGCTGGGGTTAACCCATGAGTTCAGGACAGTGACTCCGCGCATCTCCCCATCGAATACATCTATACTCAAGTCGTTATTGTATCGATATCTGATAAACGAAATACCAACCAATGACCGCATAACTATGTGATGGCAACAGCTCGGTATTTTGCCAGAAGATTCCCTCTCTGGGACTCGTTCCAAGTGTGAAAATACATTTTCCTTTGATGGGGTTTTCGTCAGACGCCGACAAGCATTGTCTATCGTGCTTACCACTATAAAAACCATCGACGATTCGATCCCAAGTCTTCTCCCGCTCAAATAAGGCACTGAGCCAAGCATGTGAAGGAGCGGGACAATCAGCGCCAACTGTTCAAATACCTTCTTATTTCAATGTGCTCTGGAATCCATCCGGCGAGCGCGCTAATCTGATGCTGAGAATGACAACCCATAGTACACTTTGAGTTACGCACTGGAGGTCGATACTTGAATTCCTGGATAACAAAATTGTTTAGGTATTGCTTTGGCATACACTCCAGAAACAAGGATACAAACGATCCAGGAAAATCATAACCGCCCATAAGTTTCATGTACTAAGAGGGTAATATAATCAGCCCCTGGAATCCCATGGCCGAAAATGATATACTCACGCCTTTCTCCAAGAGGCTTGGCCAAAGAACGGATTCTTTTGTTCCGCCAGTCTTGGCTGAGTTGGACGGTACCGCAGACATACACAGTAAATTCCCATCCTCAGGGCGATAAGGAAGCATATCATCGATCACTAAATAGGGTATGTTATGTCAGGTACACTCCAATGGGTTCAATAGTTCCAATCACCAATCTTCACGCGAGGCCTGATTCAGTGAACTGAAGGCTCAGTAATTGGGTACTCACACGTCTCCATGCTCCATTGAACAATAATTTGATATCGTAACGGTTGCGATTGCCCGGAGCCGCGGATGACTGTGATTCTTCGGTACAGACTGATGCCTTGGCTAACTATGGTTGTGTCACCATGTGTGAAAATGTTTCACAAAATAGAAACGGCACCTACGTTCGTTCCGAACCGTCGAGCATGTTCCAAACACACAGAAATAGAAGCGCATACAGAGCAATCTGTCACAATGTTCTGGATAATGTTTTCGGGGAGAATTTCTGGGACCTTCTCGCGCTCCCGCGATGAAGAGATTGCAGGAGCGCTGCTGGTTGTTTCTTGGCCTGATTGAGGACGTCTCCATATAGGTAAGAACTTAGTTTGTTCTGGAGAAAGCGTGGGCTGGCCATCGGGGTCGCTAAATTCTGTTTATGGACCAGTAGGGAGATAGGGAAATAAAACACGTACCGAAATTGGGCGGTGGGCGGAGACGAAGACGAAGACAAATCTGCCCACAGAGGAAAATTGAGACCATTTACCTTGCTCCCTTTCTTAAGCACGAATGATTGTTCCTCTGTCCGATTCATAAGATAAAGTTGATTGCATCCTGGGATATACCTACGCACGGAGAACGGATTTATTCCAACTGGTGTGAGTATAATAGCCTCGCCAGTGGAACGGCTTGGGCCTGGAGTGTTCTCACGGGAAAGCCCGGTGAGCAGGGTATTTTTCGATCTTTCGGCAAAGGCTTTTATTTTCTCTGCGCGCTCGAGGGCCTTTTCGGCTCTGGCTTTCCATTGTAACTTTTCCTTCTCCTGCTTCCGTACAGACCTTCCAATATGAAGGTACGCCTGTGCTGACTGAAGGTAAAGTCGAAATGCTGAATCATAATCCTTAGCAAGTTCCGCTCGTGCTGCTTTTGTATATGCTGACTGTGACAATGACAAGTAAGTGGAAGAAAGATTATCAAATAGGGGGATACCTCAGCATCGTACGCAGGATCATTTCGCCCGGATCCCTGCATGATTGGAAACGATGGTAATGATAAGCACCAAGTGCTGTTCTTGTCACGGTGCCCAATGGATCGCTGGCTTGAGGATCCCGATTGATTGGTGAAGGCTGTTGGCCAATAAACACAAACATGTCCCCCAAGTGCTTCCCGCTGGTATGGCTCAGCCCATTTGGTCCTGTCTTAGCAGTCAATCGTCTGGCTATTTCACAGCAGACCCCCGTCCAGTGCATTGCACAGGTGGTGCATGCCAAGGGACTTCACCGTTTCACTGCCAAGGCCATAGCCCGGCAGTTATTTCATGCCACATGCCCCCATACCAAGCCTGCCACAATGCGGGTAGCTGGCAAATGACCCGGTCGACCACATGGTCGAAACAGCTAGTAACCCGGTTTGCATTTGTTTTTTTGATCTTGATTGATTACACGCAGCCCCGCAGGTTCTAGAAGGGTAAGGACGAGTTGAAAAGAAAAGATCATCACCTACTAGTGCCATCACCTATGGAATGCTGGTCCATCGAATTCAGACCGTGATACCTCACTTCGAGCGTAGAAATCAAAACTGGTACCTACCCACTTGCGAAGCGCGCGCTTACCAGCCTTATGTTTTTCGGAAGCTTGGAGATAAATATGGATTGCTTGAATGTGGTATGTACGTCTTCAAGGCAAGCAGAACCAAATAGCGTCCACGCCTGTCCCAGTGTTCATAAATATGTAGTCGACACCCACTGGGATCAGCATATAATCTCAGTTGCCAACTACGCCTAAGGGAAAAAATCTGCTCCTCGCAGTTCTCCGCGTCGGCTGCAATTTGGGGAGCTTGTTGCACACTCCCGAATCACCCAAAGTTTCCCCCCCGGTTGTGGACCCGGCAGCTACTGATGCCGTTCACTGAGGCTCAGCGCTCAGCGCTTGGCGCCTTTTGCGTTGGCCAGTATCTTGTTGCTTTGTCACCTTTGCAGGGCTCTTGGCGGCGGTGCCTTCTGTGCGGCGCCATTGTTTGTCCCGGCCACCGTGGCATCTGAACGGAACTTGTCCCGTTGGGATGACGTTCCGCAATCCTTGTTGTATTAAATTTCTGGCACCAACCTCACTGGTGGGGGTCCCCGTTGAATGACGACGAACATGAAGGCCGAGGGTATTGGTCATTCACCACAGTACTTATTACCCTAATTCTGTACCGCGCCACACAGTATCAAAACCCCTTCATAGTGGAAATGCAATGTCGGAGCCTATATCATGAGGCAGGGAATACCCTGCTCCGTGCGCAATTTGCGCATGCGAAGCGGAGCCGACCCCGAACTGAAAGCTAAGTGATTATGTACATACATACACGTGATAGGCTGGTAGCTTGACTCCGAGCCCGACTCCGAGCAAATTTGCCACTGATTAGCAGTCATTTGATCTGACACTAACCTCCCAAATACTCGACATGGTGAACCAGCGTGCCCCCACCCAATCCTTGGAACACTCATGGTCATCTAATGGTCATACTTTTGTCCTGCACAAGATACTTATTGCTAGCCACATCGCATCCGACCCACCCTCAGAATGTGCGATACTTCTCGACCCCTCGATGATTCCACTCCTCCCAGAAAATCCTAGATCACCGCCCCCACCCCCAGCACGCACATTCATCATCGCCAGTGCGGACGAGAAGGGCGCAGGGATGTTTGCAACTGCTGACATCCCGGCGGGCGCGCTAATTCATGTTGAACACCCAGTATTTATTACTCCTGCCATCCTCCACGTCCCCGAAGCGTATAAAGCAATGTCAGACAGCCTTACACCGAGGGTCCGCACGGATCTTATGGCCATGGCTAACTGTCGCCGCCCAGATGAGTGTTGTACGGAGGAAGGTATACTCCGCACAAACGCGATCGGGCTTGAGCTAAAGTTCCCGGACGAGATGAAAGCCTGTCCTGAGGCGGCGGAATATGGCGGTGTATTTCCGAATATAAACCGGAGCAATCACAGGTGCGGATGCTCGCCCCTTAACCCAACTCTAGTGCTGATAATCATCACGGAAGTTGCGGACCCAATGCAGCGCACAAATGGGATTGGGCATCTTTATCTCTCTCTTTCTACTCCTTGCGTCCTATACAAGCGGGGGAAGAGATCATGAATGTCTATACCGACTTTACCGACCCACAGCATACGCGACGTGAACTCCTTCTCCAAAAATATCGATTTATTTGCGATTGCCCCTGGTGCTCACTCCCAGACCCATCGCTAATCTCACGGAGCGACCGTGCGCGCGCGGAACTGCGTGACTGGCGGTATACACAGCCTGGATACCTAAAGTGGACGAAGGACCTGTGCCGCGCCGACACACTTGTCATTCGATCACACTCACGAGCACTGGAGCTGATGGATCAAGAAGGGATGCATGGGTATATGTCAATCTACCTCGAGGAGATTGCGATGTGTTATGCATACCTTGGGGACGAAACAGAATTTGAGTTGTGGGCGCGTAGGGCAATGACGCTATGTGCGATTCCCGATCCAAAACAGGCGGCGGATTTTGCGAGGTGGTTGGATAACCCAAAGTCGTTCAAGAATTGGGCGTGGAGGAAGAAACAACGACTTCGTAGGTTTTTTCTTCTTTTTCTCAAAATCACACCAAACTAGGCCCGCAGAGAAACCGCCACGCGCCCCCTCCCCTGTGTACGATCTGGGAATTTTTTGATAAGAGGTGTGCAACTGCGTTAATTACATTGTGCGTCAAGGATCATTTCCAGATGGGTGGGATACAAATCGTCACTGCGCAGCATAGGACTCTCCTGGCGCGTGAGTGATTCCCCCCACGAACTCCCTCTGCATCATAACCAGGGACCGTAGTGTCCTAGAGATAGACTATCACTCCATAGAGATATATGAGCAGCCTCACCTGAGTGAAACGCTCGGGATGGCTAACATTGCAATGGCACAAGACGCTTGTGTGTGTCGAGACGAAAAAAAAACTGCAATCAAGCGTTGGCCATGGAACGCTGCAACCTTACTTGACACATGCCATTCGTGGGCAATCTCCCATCATAACCATACAATATCCTTGCCGCAGATGTGGTATTTCATCTCAGCACACGTACACGAAGACATGCATGAATGTTGCCCACACGGAGGACCAGGCCTAGGATTGGAACGTCGGAAATAAAGCTGCTGTCAAAGATGGTGAAATGCATGTGTCTTCAGAGTGATCTTGGCATGTGCCAGACTTCAATGACCTTGGGGCCGCGGAAGGGGCAAGATTGTTTGTTGTGTAAGAACGCAAAAACGTTCCGATACGGGGAATCGAACCCCGAGCTGCCGCGTGAAAGGCGGCAATGTTAGCCGTTACACCATATCGGAATGTGGGTGGCCGCGAACCAACACCATTATGAGGACACCAGGAGCAGTATTTGCTTTATTCCAAGTAGTGGTGGGACAGCATACCGTGGTTAGAATCTATGATGGACCTGAAATTCCGAAGCCCCGGTCGTCGGCTGTAATCAGCCTCGCGTTTCGAACAGGGATGATTTTTATCATTCCGTCGGTCACAGTCATCCTAACCAACGAAAAAAAGTTCAAACGAAGACGAAGGTCAAGAATGATGAGTGGTATTCTTATAGTTCTTTGAGCTGCAGCGCGCGACCATCAGTTGCGCTAACAATGCCTAACATCAATTGCGGCCCGTGTTTGGTATAGTTATCTGATATCGCACTTGTTCGGGTCGCCATCGATGATGCGACTCGGATGCTGATACTTACTATTCTGGATTCAAGGAGGTTTAAAGACTAGTGACCATGGAAGATGTAGGGTAATGGTATGTACGTAAAATGTTCGGGGGCGATGGGAATAGAAAATGCATGGCTGAAGGTTAGAGTTTGAAAAATTGGAGGTCAAGCTGGTTCACCCTATTTCCGGAGGGTACTTCGGCTCACGGGGAAGTAATTTAAATTGTCCAGACGGGCAAATGTTGGCGGGGCACCTGTTGATCCCGTAAATTGTCTGCAGTGAGCCCACTTTGTCGTTTCCTTCGCGTCTCTCCTCGAAAAAGGGGGTTAATAGAGCAAATTGTCAACGGAATAAGTGAGGCCATCATTGGATTCGAGGCTGTAAAACATGAACCAAGATATGTTAAGGGTGGAAGCAAAAGGCTTCATTTGAACGTGCCTGTGGGTTGTCTGCGGTCCTGGGAAGCTTAGTCATCGCTCGTGGGTGGGGATATAGTTTCCGAAAAAGGTAATTCATCAGGCACAGAGTGCCTGGCTCGGAAATGATGATTGGCTGCCAACTCTCCTGCTTTTCCCATCCTTCTCTCCCTCCACCACCATCAGCGACACCGACAACGACCTCAACGACGGAGACGGCGTCGACGAACCCCTTTCCTCATCGTTAAATCCATTATTTACGCTGCGGTAATTCTCATGCCGCGACGTCCTCCTTCCTCCGCAGGTGATGCTAGGCCATTCACCTCCAGCGGCGCACGGCCTGTCACCGCAGGTGTCCAATATGATCACGGCGACACAACCTACATCTATTCAACAGACTATGATCTTGACGAGGAAGAGGAAGAGGAGAGCGACGACGACGATGTCTTTGCTTTCCTTCCACCATCCACAGCCGAGCAGGAGCAACAACAGCAGCAGCCTGAACAGCAGCACATAGATCTACACACAGACTATCCACCGTACGCTTACGAACCCCAGAAATCATCAGACCCTATATTTGCCAATATGCTACCCTCCCAACCCAACGTCCCAATTCCTTATCCCACCCCCACCTTCGACCCGTACGCACGGTATCCTGCAGATTTGATGCATCCCGCAGTAGGGCCCTCGTCCCCCCGCCAGTTTCAACATTTGCCACCACCCCAGTCTCCCCCTTCGACCGAATCCAATCCCACGGACGATCCCTACCGCCTCCGTCGCTTAAATACCGCTGCAACTACCGCGATTTCCCACCGACCTCAGACAGCAGATTCTTCTCGTGAGGTGCATATTTCGCTGCCATCCACCGCAGGGGATCATTTCAAAGGTGCCGAAGAGGGTCGGGGTCCGCAAAAAAATGCCTCATCAATCACAGAATCTTTGAGTCTAAGTCAGAGTATGATCGACGATGATGAGAGTCGTGCAGGTTCCATCAAGTGAGTTCTCCTGTCTCTTTTCTCAGAGCGCATGTCAGCCCAGCTTGTCTCTTGGACTGCCATTTTACTCCCAAACACCGCTTCTCTTCTTATCCATGTCCTCGCGGCCAGACCTTACGTCCGCCGAATCCGTGTCTTTTAACATCGAGTTGCGCTCTTGCGTTTTCACTGACTTATCACTCACAATATCTTCTAGGATGGAGTTTGATTTCGATGCTATCGAAGAGGAGGACAGCCCCTTCCCCGAGGTTCGAGCATCTGTATCCAATATCGACGATCCGGATATGCCTGCACTGACTCTCCGAATGTGGTTCATTGGGCTGAGTCTCTGTATGATCAGTAGTGCTCTCAATGTATTCTTCAACTTTCGGTCTCCAGCTCCAACCGTCGTCCCTCTGGCCCTTCTCCTCATCTCCTACCCGTTTGGGAAGCTACTTGCGTTTTCACTCCCCATTACAACCTACCGCATCCCACTCCCCCATCTTCCCGCCTCGCTGCTGCCATCGAAACCCATCTTCTCCTTCCTCCGACCTTTCACGTATTCCCGCAGGATCGAGTTTTCTCTTAACCCTGGGCCCTGGAATATCAAAGAACATGTTCTTGTTTTCATCATGGCAAATGTTGCTGTAGGGAACCCATACGCCCTCAATGCCGTTGTCGTCAGCGAGGTTTTTTATGAACTCAAACTGGGCTACTGGTTCTCGGTTGTTCTTGTTCTCGCCACTCAGCTCACTGGATTCGGCCTCGCAGGACTGTGTCGACGTTTCCTGGTTTGGCCAGCCAGTATGGTTTGGCCTCAGAACCTCGTTGCTTGCACGCTGTTGAATACACTTCACGCTGAGGATGAGGACGACGGGATTGGAGCCGTGGGGATGCTTGGGAAAAGCGGTAAAGGAATGACAAGGTATCGATTTTTCCTAATTGTCATGATCGGGAGTTTCTTTTTCTTTTTCCTTCCTGGTAAGTCGGTCCTCTATCAGCTAACGCTCTTCTCAGTTCTGAATATTTATGGCCGGCAGGATTTTTGTTTGAGGCTCTCTCGGTGTTCTCATTCGTCTGCTGGGCTGTGCCAGACAATGTCCCCGTCAATCAGCTATTCGGCGTACATTCAGGCTTGGGCATGAGCATCTTAACCTTTGACTGGACGCAAATAAGTTGGATTGGAAGTCCCTTGATGGGTAAAACCTCTTTCGCTTCATCCACAATTGTTGCCGACTGACACATCCTGGTAGTCCCTTGGTGGGCGGAGGTCCACATCTTCCTTGGATTTGTTCTATTCTATTGGATACTGACCCCTGCTCTATATTATTCCAACGTAAGGTTTTCCCTTTCTTTATTTACCTACTCGTTTATTCACATACACACCAGTCATGGTCCCTGGCCTACTTTCCCATCTCGGCAAACGAGCCGTATGACCGGTTTGGTAAAGTCTACAATATCACACGGGTACTCAAGCCGGACGACACCTTCGATTTTGAGGCGTACCAGGCATACTCTCCCCTGTATCTTCCTGCAACATATGCGATGACCTACCTCCTCGCATTCGCCCTGAGCACATGTGTCATCGTGCACACGTTGTTGTACCATGGCAAGAGCCTCCTGAATGGTATCAAGAAGATGCGCGTGGAAAGCGATGATATCCATGCGAAACTCATGCGGAATTATCCTGAAGTCCCCGATTGGTGGTACGCAAGCGCGTTCTGCGTCTTCTTTAGCCTCGCAGTTGTAGCTGTGGAGGTACGAACTCACTCTCATATTTACATTAGCGTAAAATCTGATGCTGGTGGGATCCTGTAGGTTTGGAACACAAATGTCCCAGTATGGGCCTTGCTCCTTGCTGTCCTACTCCCCGTTATCTACGTCCTTCCCTCTGGCTTCATCTATGCCATGACGGGACAGGGGGTACGTCCTTCTTCATCTCAGGCTCCATTTCTCTGGAGATTAAAACGAACTTCTGCAGATCACACTGAACATCCTTGCCCAAATCATTCCTGGGACTCTGCTTCCTGGTAATCCGTTGGCGAACATGGTACGACCAAGACCTCGATGTTCAAGTGGTGCCACTTGCTCAGCTTTATATTACTTGCAGGTGTTCAAGGCGTATTCGGTGCAGACTCTAACAGAGGCGACTTCCTTCGTACAAGATCTAAAACTGGGGCATTACGTCAAGGTCCCTCCAAGGGCGACTTTCCTAGGTGCATTTAGTCGTAAATGGCTTCAAGGCCGAACCATTAACAGTACCTCTTCGTAGTGCAATTAGTTGCAACCATACTGGCGGCATTCGTCCAGGTCGGCGTCAAGACATGGATTTTCGGCAACGTGCATGATATATGCCAGCCAAACCAAAAGAGTCAACTGACATGCCCCCACAACCAAGTATTTTTCACCGCCTCAGCTGTCTGGTTTGTCTCTTCTATCCGGCTTCGGATCTAATATTCACGCCGTCCCTTAGGGGTCTCATTGGACCAACGCGCCAATTTGGTACGGGTTCCATCTATCATCCTCACCTTTACGCCATCATCATCGGTGCCTTCCTGCCCTTACCGTTCTGGTTTTGGCAACGACGTTACCCGAATTCATGGGTCAGATACGTGAGCACACCGGTCATCCTCAACGGCGTTTCCTCGATCCCCCCCGCCACTGGTATCAATTACTCGTCCTGGTTCGCCGTTGGGTTCCTATTCCAGTATCTGATTAGAAAGAGGAATTTTGCGTGGTGGAGTAAGTTTAATTATGTCGCCAGCGCTGCACTGGACAGTGGTGAGTTTTTTCGGTATGTGGGTGCCGCAGTGGTAATCTCATTCTATCTAGGAACTGTCATATCACTCATCTTCATCTTCTTCACACTCCAAGTATGTCATCCTTTCATCTTTTCTAGCTCGTGTTGATCAGTTTTTTTAGTTCCCTAAACGAGGAAATATCACTGTGAATTGGTGGGGTAACACGGTGCACGAAAATAGTACGCTATCTCTACTCATCTATCAAATCAATTTCATATAACCTACTTATCAGCCGCTGACTTTGGAAGGCTGCCACTATTACCCATTCCCCCCGGGGGTATACCACGGTAGTCCACCCTTCCCCTTTTTGGTTCTCAGGTGATAAAAATATTACATGGCATCACTCACATTCACTAGCACTAGCACTACACTCCCGGTCATTACTCCACCTGCATAACCCCCTCCTCTTCTTCCCAACACGCCTTACACCGTTACCTGTCCTATATCATTCTCGTTCCACTGCCTAGAGTATCCCACCCTATTATTCTCTCATTCTTGCCTACCCTCCTATATGTAGCAGGTGAAATTAAAAGTGCGAGTTGCTACGTGAAGATGGGTTTGATAGTGCATCGGTGAGAAGGATTGAATAATGTGGTGCTCGGTGCTGTGACAATGGGCATGGTTCAAGCAGATAAACTACGGTAGTATTCCACGTCCAGATGCGAAGCGAACAGGTATGTCCACCAAGGCGTCAATCGTTTGATACGATTCAATGAAGACTTGTATTATGATGGAAGTGGCATATATCCGTACAGTTGGGGTGGCGGATATATTTATCCACGAACGTTTGAACGATCAATCGGGGAACACGGTTGGTGTTGTGGGAACATTGGCGCAAATGGAGTTCGCGGTGAACACGGCACACAAGAGGCATCGATAAACATAGAGTAGATACTGTCAGGTAAATTTACACATAAACTTATAAGGGTGGCTCGGACTCAGAGGCGAGAATTCGGCATCCAGCTTCGACAGGCTGGGTGCTTCGAAGACGGTAACCGGAGCTCTGAAAGGTTGGGGGGGGAAGCTGAGCGTCAGCTCGGCTTGGTACGCGAGAACAGAGAAACCACGCCGCTGAGCGGGCGGGCAACCTCCATCTGGCAGATTGAGCTCCGGTTTTGTTGGGGCAGTGTCTCGTTAGGGGGTAAATTCCGAATCCATTTACTACCTATGGATATACTTAATAAAGAGAATGTTTCGGATGCATGCTATGCGCTATGTATGATGAGCTAAGAAAAAGGGCGGGCGGGTGGGTCATAAAAACTGAGGGAATCGAGAGCTGTGTCTGTCGGACTATAGCTAGGGATCGGCGTCGAATTGATGGGTAGAGGGGAAAGGAAGAATACAGAGGCGAGCCAAACCAAACACGCGCAACTGCGCCTCGCTCAGCTAGATGCCAGTGCCGCGTCGGCGAGCCTCCGTGCACCTCAGCTAATGAGCGCAGGAAATCTGGTAGAGCAGGCAGGCACTCCTATGATTCCTGTCCATGTCCGATATGGTGTAACGGCTAACATTGCCGCCTTTCACGCGGCAGCTCGGGGTTCGATTCCCCGTATCGGAAGTTTTTGATAGGTGCTGCCAGTGGCTGGAGCCTGGTACCCAGGAATGCGACGCCGCCGCCGACGCGTCGAGCCTGGTTGATATACCACGCTTGGATCTGATGCATATCAAAAATGTGATGGCTCATATAGTCTATGATAGAGCCTGTTTAATAAGTCCTGGAGGCTAAAGAAAATAAAGATAATCAATCACCACTTCAATTCTCGTTTTTGCAGCGGGACATTGTGAGGCTGATGAAATTCAAAAAATTCGGATACGGGGAATCGAACCCCGAGCTGCCGCGTGAGAGGCGGCAATGTTAGCCGTTACACCATATCCGATGACGTTGCCTCACCTGTGTTGAATTAAGATCCATCGTTTTGTGTCGTTGCCTGCTAGGGATATATTTTCCTGCCGTAGAGCGACGTGTGCACTCGGACCCCATCGGTTCAGCCTCCAAAGCGAACATTTGCATTCCAGCGTACCGGTACATCAGTCCGCTCCGCTCTGCATTCCGGCCATCCATCGCGTGGTCGAGCACCACCGGGTCCAGATCGTGATCCTGTACACGCTATGCATGGGGCTTCGAGCTTTTTCAATAATAGAAGGTGCCGGTGCGGGCCTCAGCGTCGGTATTCCTAGTGTTGGGTACACGCTGGACTCCGTCGTCCAGGAGCTGTGCGGATGTGACGGAGCCAGCTGCACTTATGCGGCAGAGAGTGGCAGCTTGAGCGAGGATATATAATTTTTGCGCTCCTCGACTGACCGTGGTGAGGCAACTCTTCCGCCTTTGCCTTGAAATCATCTGCATTCCAAGTGGAATCACCATGTATGTAATAGTGTTGAGTAGAATTTTAGACGTGTTGATGAAACACTGATACGAAATATGGGTGCAATTTTCTCAGCGTATTCAGCTATGCTATCCACGCTCCTCTCCCTTGTTTCCTGCTAAACCTCGACATCTGTTCCACGTGGATGCAACGTGACAACACACCTAACCCCATCGTGCAGTGCCCGCGTAAGTGCGGTGAAATTGAACCTACCAGTGTTTGATATGAATGACACGCGTCGCTGGATTCACCGTGTCGGGCTGCGAACTGCCCAGGATATCAGCCTTCAATCTGGAGGGAGTGGGTTTTTATTTCGATGTGATGCTTCCCAAGTATTGAGATGCAGGTTGCAATTACAAGGCCATAGGGTGTCTTAACGAAGACGCGTTAGCCGCCTTGCGACCCCAATTTGGCGTTATTCAACACTATCCATGTAGCTTTGGGCATGGGACTGTTATCTTTGCTACCAATCATGGGTAATGGGGGCGTTTATCGATGGGAATATGTGGAACGCTCCAGGGTTGTGCCAGTGGGCCTATGTGTTTTCACTAGCCTGGATAGTGACTGAATATGACTATTAAATAGATTCCAGCAGATAGTGATAGGGATCAGCTAGTCGCAAGGCTGAGGCTGCGCAAGCTAGATACTGGTGAGCGAGCGGACAAGTTGTAGTTCAGGCTAAGTAGGACGGAAGCAAGGACATCCGATTACATAAGATTCATTCTTTCAAAAATATGCAGTCACTACGGAACCACATACCACACTTCCTGCGCCTGCGCACTAGCAGGACTGGTACCTCCTCTACCCTCCATCCGGGTACACCCACAGCGCCCTTGTTTCAGCGCATCCCCCCATGGTGGGCCCGGTGGACATGGGGCCTCATCGCCTGCGACATCTTCCTCACGTTCGTGCCACATCCACAGTCTGGGATCCCCATTAACTTTCCTCAATTCAGGAGCTCGGCAATCGAGCTAACATGGAACCACTGGTCAACTCTCGTCTCTGACCTCAAGCGCGTATCCCCCAAGCCCGCCGATGCCCCACAGGACGCGTGGATCCCGCGACCCACCTGGCAACGGCTCGGGCTGTGCGCAGCGCACCTGGGGCTCGGAGCAGGGTGCGCCGCCGCCCTTCTTGTCGCGCAGATGCGTTTTGTGCGTACGCTGGCGGTGCTGCCCCCCGCAGGAAAGGAGGGGCGGCAGCTGTTCGTGCAATGCGCGCACAATTGGCGCAAGAATGGGACGCTGTTCCCTCTTGTGCAGTGCACGCTACAGGAGGGTAGAAACGAGACGGAAATGGTGCTGCGCGTGGCGGGAGAGCGTGGGCACTGGTACGTTGGGCTCGACGACGCGCTGGTGCACGGGGCGCCTGGGAGCGTGGGTGCGGGGCGGGACGCAATTTTGCAGGCGTGGGCCAATGGGGGGAAGCGTATGGGGAAATGGACGAAGATGGTGGCAAGTGATAGAGACAGCCGGTGGAAGAGTGGGCCCGTTAGTAGACAAAATTAAGCATACAAAACATTGGAAGTGACGCCGGCTTCCGGGCCGGAGACTCAACTGACAAGCTCTGACTCGATGCTGAGCTCTTTCAACGTTGTTAACCACCATGGCCCCCAAGTTCGTTAGAAAGGATGACGAACGCCGCATTGCACTGCGCAAAGTAGCTGACGACACCGTGGCCGCACTCAAAGCTGGCTCATTTCAGCTCAATGGAGCCATCCATGACCTTACCCAGTGCACAACCGAATCGGCTCGCCGTACACGTTACTATGCGCCGGACTCGCTCCTGTCCTCCTGGTCATCCTCAAGCACTAATGATGACGGGGGCATGGGCACTATAACAGACATATCGATCCTCGAGATATCCACCCTCGCGGCCGCGCGCTACCTCTACTCATCCTTCCCAGGCAGCAGGATCGGCGTGCTCAACTTTGCTTCCGCAACCAAGCCTGGTGGGGGCTTCCTTACTGGCGCCCAGGCGCAGGAAGAATCCCTCGCGCGCTCGTCTACTTTATATCTTGCCCTCACCTCGCCCGCTGCGCAGCCGTTTTACGCATTGCATACGCGGAACGGGCGGGATGGGTACTACAGTCATGCAATGTTGTACTCGCCAGGGATTGCACTGTTCCGCGCGGACGACGGAGCGTGGGTGGTGCCGCTGGAAGTGGACGTGCTCACGAGCCCGGCGGTGAACGCCGGGGCGGTACGCAAGTCACTCATGGGGCGCCTGGCTGCGCGTGA
>QGOG01000125.1:0-10070 GCA_003313185.1 Collybia sp. MG36
ATAGATTGTATGGCCGAGAATGGCGATTTGGCCAATATTCGGAGGATGGGTTGGAGGGCGATGTATACGACGAGTCCGCGTGTAGTCCATCCCGTCGAGAGGGTCCAGTCGGCGTTGAACAAGGATGCAACTGTATCTACACGACTGATGCCAGGTGACACACTCACAGCAACAATATTTGACTTTTGCACCTTCGAGCTAACAACAGGAATGGTGGTGGACCCGTCGTCGGTCTTGGGCACTTGCGCTGACGGGAGGGCATCGAGGATCCGCTGGAGATGGCGGGTGAAGATGGCTGTCCGAAGCGAGCGGGTGCCCTCGAGGAGGAATGTGGACGATTTGGATGGAGGGGTGAAGGATGGAGAGAAATTCTTGTTGGCTGCAGCAGCGTAGAATGGGTTGATGACATTTATGATACGGATGTCGCGCTCAACAGGAGCCACGAGCAGTGTGGGGAGAAGTAGCGTAGTCAATAGGAATGTCGCCAAGGAGCCCGTGTCCCGCTCTGCGGAGAAATCATGCTGTTGCTTGGAGAGGAATCGAATTGGGCCGATATGTTGGTATTCGTGAGCGAGGATAATGGCGTCTAGTCGCTGGTCTTGCCCAGTCAAGAACCGGGTGCAGAATGATCGAATGGAATGGGGAGAGGTCACGTCGCAATGCTCGGCAAATATGTGCTCATTCGAGGTCGTCGAACGAAGGAGGTCGACCAGAATCGCGACCCTTGGAGATTCGACAGGTTCAGGCGATAGCGAAATTATGTGTGCACCACGCTGGGCCAATGCCTGGAGAAGTGTGAGTCCGGCGGGAGTGAATCCGCCCTAGTGAGCCTGTGAGCTCAGGAATGATGATTCATATAGCCAGAACGCACTGTTACGAGTATGACCCGTGCATGAAGGTCCCTTTCCCTTGTTGTCCGACGCCCTTGCGCTAAAGTACGGAAGATGAGCACAACAACAAGGGCAACCAGAATGTGGACAAGGTATTGTGTCGGGAAGAATGCAGAAATCGCAGCCCCAGCAACCTTGAGCACCATTGTTCTTCAAGTGACCTTATCAGCGCATGTACTTGGGGTGCAAGTGAGTTATCAAAAGTGCAGAAAGGGTAACGCGTGTGGTTTCCGATGATGAATGACGGCCGCGGCTGAGAAAGCCCGGACTTTGAAAACTTGACAAGCTCAAGCCTGTCAGGATTTTCGCGGCCACTATCTCAAGATATCCAAATACTGAGGCAAGCTAAGGGCACGAGAGTTTCCCCGCGAACGATACGCCTCTCAAACACCGTTGATGCCCAGATACATTCGAGTCCCGCCACCACAGACATCCCGCCACCCCGTCTACCACACCAGGGCTGGCCCCATAACCCAAGATGCGACAGGTCTGCTGCTGCTGGCCTCACATATCCTTCAGTCCATCGTCACTGGCAGCTTCGCTACCTATACCCTCGAGCTTCCAGGAATTGTCGGATACCAATGAAAACATCGAACCCGCGAGCTGGCCTCACGCTTATAGTGGCGCAGGTATCCGGTGCCCGGGATTGTGAACCGACAAGCCATCCAGGGATGGTTACCAATATCAGCTTCTACGCCCTGTGGCATGAGAATGCTATCGACATCTGGTCAAAGCCTCCCACGGGCAAGGCAATCGTGCTACAACGATGCATCGCCTTACTACGGTGGCAATTCAACTCTGGTGCATCGTTGATTTTCACGGCAATTGGGGCTGATGTATCACCAATCTTAGGAATGCCCCACCACGCTAGCTCCTTTTTGTGCACGGATCTCCTCACTCACGGTTACAGACTCACCCAATTGGTTTAGGATCAAGTGAGTAAATCTTCTCATCAGAAATTGGTGTATTCCGGGCACTTCTGGGCGCTCTGTGTATTCCGGGCACCGCTGATGTCCTGCGCGCCGAGACAAATTTACTGCGATCTGAGAGCTGTGGATGAGGTGCGGAGTTGGGAATCCTCATCAAATACCCAGTCCAATATGGTTTCACCACCGCGCCGAACAAAATATATATTTATCATGAAAACTGTAGTCATGACTGGTGCATCCCCCGTGGACCCCTGGACCAAACACGGGTATGACCCAGCCATCAGTGGGCTTTCGCAAACCTCGAGTGGGGCCGTAATGTGTCATGGTGCACATTTGGTTGGCACGCGCATGCGGCGGTGCGCCACGATGGATTTTCCCCGAGAATTTCCAGCCCAAAAAAAGGTCTAGCGCAGCATACATACCTGTAACTGTGATGATTGAGTCTGGTACAAGTCATTGTTGTTGTATTTACAAGCGCGATCCTGATATGGATCAGTGACGATTCGGAGTCTGACTTTTACTCATCTCGTGTCCTATGGGTTTTACCTGCTGATCTGCTTTGCTGAAGTTATAGGGAGTCGTCTATTTGACTGTTCCTTAATGCTGTATATCATTGTTTTATGTAAATCATTATTTTACCCCCCAATGAACCTAGAACCATATGCAAGTCACGATGGAGCTCGGTGAGGTCGACGTCGTCCAACGTTCAAACTTCAATCTGATTCCCAATCTCGAATCGACGATCGACATCCCCATCTAACGGTAGAAATACCCAAGCAGCAGTGTTTAAGTGCAAAAAAACGGCGCGGCCCCTCACATCCCGCCCATAACGAGTGCTAGGGACGCCAACGCCACCCTCGGGGCGACAACACCAGGGATGGCGAATGGGAGTGGTGGACGGGAATGGCAGATGCAACGACCTGTGCGTCTGCACTGTTCAGTGTATCCAACGGTGGGCATGACATGTGGGTCCGCGAGTAGCTGTATAGATGAATATTGTATTTGTTTTCCCAGGAAATCGTACATATTTCGTGCGCCGGCGGAGGGTATAATGATAACATTATTGTGGAATCTATTTTTACTCAGATCTAGATTTCCGGTCGAGGCGCAACCGCGGATGCATTTTGAGGAAGCCGACAAATACAGCTAATTAGGGATTGATAATAGGTCTAGTCTACTTTGGGAATTGGTTTGTGGAGTGTAACTTCCACCATGATGGGCCCCGCTTTGACGGCGAACTCACCATGGGGGGTATTAGCCATATGCATAACCAACTACGCGCGCCCCATTGAAATCACTGGCAGCATTTGGCCCGCAAGCGCTGTTCTCTGCCAGTGTTCACACTACTGACGTCGGGGGACTCAAATGCAGGATCAGCACCAAATGTGGACCAGATATATTTGTACCACCAAAAGTAAACCCCGTGGCTGAACTGATTTTTCTCGAAGTGAGTCCATCAATCCCTAATTAGCTGTGAAGAAGCTGAAATACTAGTAGCAGGCGCAGTGTGTGGCAGTAATCACCCAGCCCCGGGGCGGACCACTGAATGATAAGCGGGTGATGTATCAGGATGAATTAGCGTGGAAGCGAAACGATGCATCAGGGCTGAGCGCTGAATTGCCATCGTATAGGAGTGATGCATCGCTCTGCCAACATCTGGATTCTCAGTGATGCATTTAGATGGGCAGGCTGTCATTTGGACTGCCCCCCATGATGATGGAGAACCGCGATTAGCGCACAGCACAATGGACGAGCATTTCTTGCCTCCGAGTCGAATCAAATCTCTCATCGAACCCTTCCTCTCCCATCCTCCAAGCACCTTGTGTCCCATCGAGAATGACGGAACCTGCGACATGCAACGCACCAGGAAATTTCCAATGGGTCAATCCTCCCCCACAGTTCCGTGGTGGTCACTGACATTGCCTCAGGCATTCAATTCTCTCGGTCAGAGCCCATGCACGATCGCCGCGACTCTGGCGACTGTGTGTAGTGGGGCCAGTGCGTTACATTTGTTCCTTCTCATATAAAACCAATATGCACACCCACCGTCATCAGATGCCCCTATTCCTGCTCTCGTGCCCGGAGACGAATACCTGGGACCACCCTCAAATGCCACACCATGCCAATGCAGCTCCGTGTTTTATTCACTTGTAAGTGCATGCGCTGTCTGCCAATCGGGGGTCACAATAAGGTCAGTCCAGTATCGACATCCATGCCATATGGCCTCATGATCCTTCCAGGTGGTCTACATACTCCACGAATTGCACCTCATCATTCCTTCAAACGTGAGCGAGATGGAATTAGTAGCTAGGTATTCATCTAATTATGTAGGTTCCCCCGCCCGATCCCCCCAGGGACCGCGGTCCCACATTACGCATACGAGAACGTTTTAGTATGATTTCCATTTCAAAGAGAAGTGCAGATATATTGACCATATGTCAGATTACTGACGGGTTCGACGTCTCGACCGCGGAGGCTGATATAGGTACTGATTATAGCATGACTCGTGCTATTTCTAATCCCCCTTCTGCGCAGGGGATCCTGAATCCACTGCTGTACCGACCCCCACGACTGTACCGGCACCCTCAACTGTACCGACCACGAGTGTGAAGAGCAGCAACAGCTCATCGCCGAACATCCAGACTCCGGGCAAGACGAGTAATACAGGCGGTATTGTAGGGGGCGTGGTTTTCCTAGCTGTGGTCGCAGGTCTGGCATTCTGGTGGATCCGCCGCCGCCGGGCACGGCGCGCTCCAATTCCAACTCCCGCCTCTGACGAATATGTGAAGCTCACGAGTTACAATTACACAGCATCAGCGCTTCCCCAGACGTCTAGAATCTATGTACGTTCTAACCCCCTCCGGTTCGAATATTAGCTCACACCAGCGCAGGACCCATTGGGCCCCTCCACTTTCCCTCCGACCGGCCCTTCGTCTGGCATTTTTCGCACAGCACAGACTGTGCAGCAAGAAACCACACAAACAACTGGCGGGAGGGCTGGCTACACCGGGATACCAGAGATATGACCTTTGCCATTGTCTCATTTCCCCATGAAATTTATCCCATATCTTAACTACGTATTACTACGTCTTTTCAGGTATTAGACTGGAGATCTCCAATGGTACAACTTACAACGGATCCGATTCGAGTAGCTCGCGGGACTTTAGTGAGGAGTGATAAAACATAGGAAAGGATGCGGGTGGAGGCTACTAGGATTCAACACTATCGGTGGATTTCCTTTTCATTTCTATTTCATTACCGTTCGTGTCTTTGGCCTTGGAGAGTTGAACGCTGATAGAACGCATACAATGCCAAGCCAGGCCCGCTAGCTATTTCGTGAGCATATACAGTTGTAACGGGAGAAAATAGGTATTTTGTACTCACAGTCGAATTGGCCATACGCCGTTGCGGATAGTAGTTGATTCTCTTTAACGCACCTGTGGTAAAGATAGCGGTACTAGTAAATGGCCACGCTTTCTTCGTTCATGCCTCCTCGGCGCTCGCGAAGCGCCAGCCGGATGTCCGGATATTCGCCATATTACCTACTCTACGGCCGCCACGCAATACTGGGCTTTGATCTCTACGACAAAGTCACAAAACGTGGGAGAGCCTTGACTGGGACATCTGCGCGGATGGCGATGAGGTCGGAAGTTCGTTCAACTTCCGACTTCACCGCCATCCGCGCACAGCAAATCATATGCCGCGACAAGAACGCAGTGGTTGCTTTGGAATCCCGGAAGAAAGCGCGTCAACGAGCTGTTGACAATTTCAATAGTACGCCAATCTCGAAAATACCAGATGTTATAGGAGCTCTTCTGCACGAAAATTCAACTCCGCGTTTCATAGTCCGCCCGGGAAGCTCCTAACATCTGGGAACGAGATCAGCCCACACGCACATATAGGGAAATCACTCGTCTCTTGCGCGTCCTTCGCGCTTCACCGCTGCAAGTATCATCACTCAACGGGTTTCGGTTTCGATTTCGACTCTTGGACTATAGGACTACAAAATTTTTGTAGTGCGGATTTAGAACTTTTGGGTTCTCGACGTCCTGGACGATAGGGTCGACATCGCTTGGCTCGCGTCGTCAGTCATGGCTTCTTTCCCCAATTTTCCTCATTCCTCAGAACTCCTGTCGATCATGTATTTCACATAATCATATCCATCCCGGTGCGCCTTTCGCTGCACATCAGGGTTTACAGCCAGTGTTGCCGCGAGGTGAAGGTCGCGTCGAGGTGACACGTTCCAGCCCTCGAGGTGACCTCGATGGGTGGGAGCCAGTAACACTGACTGTGTGCGTGAATTATTTATGACCAACATGGCAGCTAGTGGAATTGCAGACTCTGTGAGACCGTCTGGAAAGAGATTGAGCCACTGATCCTTAGTCAAAGGGACAGCAATTACAGCATCGGCTCTCGATGCTCGTTGTATTTGTGAGGTCCTATTGAGTGCGCCTGTGAAAATGATATCGATGATGACACTGAATGACGGCCGTTGTAAGCCCGGACTTTTAAAACATATTGACTTGGACACTCTCTCTCATCTCGGGTTTCAACTTCAATTGCCTACACCGGCTCTCAAGCTCAAGCCTGGACAAGTTGTCCAGGAATTTGTTTCAGCCCCCCGAGGGTCTAACATCGGGGGCAGCAGAACAGCCGATGGCTGGAACACATTCCCTTGCTCACAGAAACAAGACCGCGAGCGATCTCAACATATCCAAATGCTGAGGCACGAGAGTTTCAACGATACGCCTCTCAAACACTGTTAATGCCCATGTCCCACCACCGCCTACCACATCGGCCGCTGTTGGCCCCATTTTTCTCAGTCTCGTTGTGATGCTCAACTCTCGAGCCTCCAGAATCGTCGGATACCAATGAAAAACACCGAACACGCAACCTGGCCTCGCGCTTCTAGTGGCACAGGAGGGCGGGGAGCTTACCATGTATGCGGTGGTCGAGGTCCAGGAATGGTTACCAATCTCAGCTTCTATGCTCTGTGCCATGAAAATGCTCTCGGCATCTGATCAAAGCCACCCATGAGTTTGTGCTAGGCTCTGATAAATATAGGTTTTCAATGATGGGAAGCCGCGATTGGCGCACACTGGCAGCATAATGGACAAGCGTCTCTTGCCTCACCTCAAATCTCCGATCGGCCCCGTCCTCTTTCTCCAAACACCTCGTGTCTCATCGAGGATGGCAGGACCTGCGACATGCAACGCACCAGGGTCATTTCAATGGGTCAATCCTCCCCCAAACTTCCGTGGTGGTGACTGACATTGCCCCAGGCATTCAATTCCCTCGGTCAAAGCCCGTGTACGATCGCCGCGACTCTGGCGGGCGTGTGTAATGGGGGAAGTACGTTCCATCGGTTCCTCTCATGTAGGAGCCACACCCACCACCATCAGATTTCACTCTTCCTGCCCTCGTGCCCGGACAATCGTACCTGGGACCACCCTTGGTGGCCGCCACAGCATGCCGATGCAGCTCCGTGTATTATTCGCTTGCAAGTGCATGCGCTGTCTGCCAATCGGGGGTCACACTGAGGTCAGTCTAGCATCGACATCCATGCGATGTGGACTCATGATCCTTCCAGGTGGTCTACATACTCCACGAATTGCACCTCACCATCTCTTCAAACGTGAGCGAGATGGAATCAGCTAGGAATACATCTAATTGTGCAGGTTCCCCCGTCCGATCCCCCCAGGGACCGCGGTCCCACACTACGCATATGAGAATGTTCTAGTATGATTTCCACTTCACAGAGAGTGCGAGTATATTGACCACATGCCAGATAACCGACGGGTTCGACGTCTCGACCGCAGAGGCTGATATAGGTACTCCTTATATCATCACCCCTGCTACTCCTAACCCCCTTCGGCGCAGGGGGTCCTGAATCCACTGCTGTACCGACACCCACGAGTGTCAGCACCAGCGGCCCATCGTCGAACATCCACACTGTGGGCAAGAGCCATACAGGCGCCATTGCTGGCGGCGTCGTAGGGGGCGTAGTTTTTCTTGCTGTGGTCACAGGTCTTGCATTCTGGTGGATTCACCGCCGCCGGGCACAGCGTGCCCCAATTCCAACTCCCATCTCTGAAGAATATGTGAAGCTCATGAGTTACAATTACACATCAACGCTTCCCCAGACGCCCAGAGTCTATGTACGTTCCGGTCCCTCCCGGTTCGAATATTAGCTCACATCAGCGCAGGACCCATCGGACCCCTCCACTTTCCCTTCGATCGGCCCTCCGTCTGGCGTTTTTTACACAGCGTGGACTGGGCCGCATTCATCCGTTAGTCCGGCAATGACAGGAAGTATACACACAACCGTCGGAGGGACTGGCTACACCGGGATGCCAGAAATATGACCTTTGCTGCGGGTCTCATTTCCCCCATGAAATTTATTCTGCAGATTTCAACTACGTATTACCACGTATTAGACTGGAGATCTACAATGGTACAACTTACAACGGATCCGAGTCGATCAGCCCGCGGGACTTTAGTGAACGAGGAGTGATAAAGGATACAGTCTACCAGCCTCAATACAATCCATAAAGGTGATAACGGACCTAACAACGCCATCGGTGTATGTCCCTTTCATTTCTGTTTCATTACCGTTCGTTTCCTTGGCCTTGGAGATGTTGAAAGCTGATAGAACACAAGCAACTTGAATACCAAGCCAGACCAGCCAGTTCGCAATTTCGTGAGTACATATATACAGTTAGAACGGGAGAAAATAGGTATTTTGCACTCATAGTCGGATTGGCCATATGCCGTCCGGGTACAACACCGGAAATTCTCCAATCAGCACTTGTTCGGGGCATCGGTGGTCCAACAATCACCGTCCCTGCGCTCCTCCTTTCATCTCCCTACATCGTCAAAGTGTCGTTCCGGTTCGAAGGCGTCAGTATTTTCGTGAATTGAGGCTTGCTTCACGACATGGACCCATCAACCACTAAATTAGCACCACCCCGGCGCACACACGAATGGTCACCTTGGTTCAATCCCAAGGCAAGGTACTTTGCGTATCTTATCGCTTTATCCTCGGAGACGGCCGATCTGATCGCTTAGTCACATTGCCTTAACGGGATACGTACAGGCAGATGGACACACAGGCCGCGATCATAGCGATCGCGCCGTGGATCGGCCTCTCGTCATGTACAGAGGTCCCCTTGTGGGCACAGTCCCAGTTCCAGCCCCCCTATAACAACTACCTGCTCGGGGTCCTGACATAGCGTCAGCAAGCCATGATTGGCTCATACTCCCCCTCAGAAATCTATGTTAGGTAGTTCAATACTGTCACACTGTAATCAAGGCGGGTTAGGGCAGCGATTAAGCCCTCTGACGAGCCCCTTCGCAAGGGCGAAACCCGCTAAGTCCCGACCAGCCATACCAGATATTTGCGAAAACGGTGGAACCTAAGGAGGATGTATAAAAGGTTAACCTTTCGAGATGCAATATCCCGTCAAGTAAACATCATCTTCCAGAACATGAGGGACTTCAGGAGGAGGTGCGGGCTGCCAGCGCATGATTTCTCGATATAATGCTCCCATGTGCGGTAGGGATTCCCGGATTGTCGATCACGGCTCTCGGGCAATCGGTCGTTTCCAATGACCAGACAATTCATATTTATCTCTCGTTGTACATCAGGGTTCACAGCTAGTGTTGCCAGTACCGCGGGGTGAGATGAAGGTCACCTTGATGGGTTGAGAGCCGGTGACACTGACCAACATGGCAGCTGGTGGAATTGTAAGCTCTGTGAATCAATATAAGAGACTGTCTGGAAAGAGATTGAGCCACTGATCCTCGGTTAAATAAAGGGACCTATTGAGATTGGTGGCGTCCGGTGGCGGAAACAAACCACACCTATAAAAATGATGTCGATGATGACACTGGTTGTAGTAAGCCCGGACTCTCAAAACGTGACGACTTGGATACTCTCAACCAATTGCCCGCAGCGGCTCTCAAACTCAAGCCTGGACAAGTCGCCCAGGACCTTCTACTTACTTCAGTCCTCCGATGGTATAACACCGGCAGCAGCAGAGCAGCCGATGGCTGGAACACACTCCCATGCCCACAGAATCAAGACCGTGAGCCTCGATCTCAGGACATTGTCATCATGCTGAGGCACGAGGGGCACGAGGTACGCCTCTCAAACACCGTTGATGCCCATACGCATTCCAGCTGTCCAATCCCACCACCACAGACATCCCGCCATCCTGCTTACCACATCGAGCTAGCCCCATAACGCGAG
>QGOG01000128.1:0-12964 GCA_003313185.1 Collybia sp. MG36
AAATCACGCTCTCATCACCAGATGGAGACGGCGGATCCGGTCGGGCACCACGCGAGGCTCGTTGAGCGTGGATGGCTGGAATGGCCAGAAATGATGATATATCCAATGCTGAGTCGCTGTCTACATGTCTACAAAGTCAACTGTCGCGTGCTATGTCACGTGACTGCCGGAGCACGGCGCTCCGCGCCCTGCTCCAATATTGTGAGGGGAAGCGATCGTAACAGCAACACACAATGGTCAGTCTTCATTTTCTGTTCCGGATTCATGAACCTCTCTCAATCCGGAGTGAGATGCGACGATTGAGACAGCTGAACAATTAATTACAGATATGTTCCGGATTCAAGCAGTCTCATGAATCCAGATACAGGTATCTATTATTGACTGAGACCTTTCGTTGCTCCGGATTGGCGGATGCCTGCCAATCCGGACTGGTAAATAGTTATGTTCCAGACTCATGGAGTCCTCTGAATCCGGAATATAAAATCAAATATTTCATTTTCCTACCCGAAACCTCTCCCTAACTGAACCTATTTACAAAAGGTGCCTAACAATGTACACCGAACTCGAAAAATTTCGACAAGTCCCGCACGGTAAGCTGTCATACATGTCACCTTGAGACTTCTGTGAATATTGAAGCCCTGTAAGACTGTACCTACAATGAAAGACCATGTGAAAAGCCCCAAGATTCAAAAGCCATGAGACAAAGATGTAAAGTTCTAAATTAAAGATGTAAAGCTCCAAATTAAAGACAAAGATGTAAAAGAACAGGTCCATGTTTTCCTGATGATGCAAGGAAGGCTGCCTGATAATCAAACTTGTAAAATTGAATGGCCTGAAACAGTGAGAGATGGTATGTAGGACTTCATCCACGGGAAAGTACGAGGGCGGGCGGGTGGCGCATGAAGACCTCACGATTCAAGACCTGCCAGTGGTTGTGCACGGATGGAATCCAGTTGCAACCGGCGAGCGGTGTCTGTGTCCTCGCGTGCTCTCAGCTTGAAGTGGGTCCCGATTTCGCTTCGCAATGATCTTTGTCCCATTCCGCATGGCTGCAGACTAGAATAAAACGGATTCTGATTGGTGAGAATTTGCGAGGTGTTGTGTTCTCGCCCGCTCACGCCTCGAGATATACGCTCCCATGATAGCTTCAAATTGGCCGTATTGCTCTGCGTGTCTGGAGCCCTGTGGGGGCAGGTGGCATGCCTCTCGCGGGCGGGCCCGCTGTGCTGATGAAACGATTTGACCAGGCACAATTGATGTTTTATAATGTCAACGTCGGGCTAGGCTTGCGTGCGTGCGGCGAGACGATCTCCCAACAGCAATTTTGCAGGTCGTTATTCTGAGCTCGGACCCCATCGCTGATAAACATATCGTGCCGCATCTGCTCATATGTACGGACCGGCAGATTGTGGCGCTGAATGTGGCAGTAAGTAGCATCGCCTGTGCTGCCCGGGGCTGAACCAGAGTTCTAAATCTCTTGACAGCAATAGAAGGCCGGCACGCCCCCAGCACGCAGTATAACAAAGCGATACGAATCACAGTGAGCGGGAAAACCACCGTTGCTTAAATTGAAGACGGGGCAAGCCCCACTCGTATACCAGCTGCTCACGCCCGGCGCTCGATAGTGTTTTGAGTGACTTCTGGGCTCGACCTCGCCCCCGCGCTGTTTACCTTCTTTGCCCTCATTCTCGGCAGCTCGTGTGACGCTGGCACCGGTAGATAGAGCACTGATTGTTTTGGTTATTGATAGTATTGGACATTACATGAGAGAAGCTAGAGGCGATCTGGATGTCGGATACCGCAGCCCACGCGACGGGCATTGGGTGTGGCGTGGTGGAGGGCGGTCGACCACCATATCACCACTGGATACGGTCGGGATGATAACGATCCATGGCCTATTATAAAGACGTCTCTGCTCACAACAATGGCACTGGGGAAGGCTTTGGTAACGTCAACATCCATGGGCGAGAACGAGAAGTTGAGCGTGCCCCGCAAAACCCTCCCCCAAAAAGGATGGCAGCACTCCAGAGAACGAGGATGCTGAAATTTAGGCCCTGCATCCGTTGCGGATGGATCTTTTTCGCACAAGCAACATGCTGTCCTCGAACGGAAAGTAATTTTCAATTGGCCTCCCCTTTCCTTGCCTTGAGCTGTGACTCTCACTGATGTTGGCAGTACTAACCCTACTCATCCAGCCGAACCTGCTCACCCCATCGCCGGACCACCTCCCGTTTTCTTCGTCATCTTCATCTTCGCCGGCCTTGGGGGCAAAGAACCCGGAGAGCGTGCCGCGCATGCCGTCAATATGTTCGGAGTAATAAGGTGCAGATGCTGGTAGTGCCGACGGGAAAGCGACGAGATGTAGTTCTCATGGGTGTGAAATGTCAGTGGAAAAGGCTGAGAAAGGATAGGGGATGTAGTGGCTGTCGATGCGCTGCGAGAGATAGCGCGATATGGGGTGCGGGATTGGTTGAGAGCGAAAAGAAATGCGGTAGATGCCATACATCATATTGCCAATTACGCGTGTCCCCAGCAATATTGATGGACGTGGCACGGTGGTGACTGGTACAACGCGCGTGATCGATTCTTCCTCCGCGCGGAAGCCGGTATCGACCCAGGGACTGAATTCGGCTGTTGGTCAAGAGTATTTGAACCACCCGCAATCCCCGCTTTCCGCGCGATTAGGTCCGGGGTCACTCTGCCTTGGGAGGTGTACCTTGTCAAACATGATTTTAGCAGTGTTCCTTGTCGCTGGATTGCCCTATCTCACTATCACGAAAACAAATAGGGGCCCTTCCCGAGCGTGTTCCACCCATGTCCCAGCTTCCTACTCTGACGCATTCTCTTGAATGCCAGCGTGGCTGGCAGTGGGCACAATGGCCTTCTTTATATAAGCACGGCGAGCTGCTAACACTTTGTCCTTCAAGCCAACAAATGATATCTTAGACACAGCGTCATGGATTTTCGTCTCGAAAGGAACAGATGGATAACATACCCGAAGGCGGAAATAATTCTCTTCGTCGATACTCCCCCAGACACGCAGACCCAGAGCTCAAGGTTATTTCTCCATGCCTTGGAAATCGTCGCAGTTTGAGGTTTCGGGACGGCGAGATAGATGACAGGTGATCCCTAGCGCGAGCTGAAGTGAGCAAGAATGAGACGGGATAATAGGGCGACAAGATCAGTACCCTGTTCGCCGGATATGGGGGCGAAGGAGGTGGATTCTGGTGACATCACAACCGCACAACCTAGACTTGTACTCCGTCTGAATCCAGATGACGAAGTTGGCGGTGGTCTAGTTCCCGCAGAAGTTGCACACTTGGGAATGTCGAGCTCAGTGTGCCATACTCAGCGCCATAGGTGGCAGTGAGCTCGAGGTGCTGTATATGACCCCGGCATCAAGGTAAGTAGAACGATACTGCAGAGAACGTTCTCACGATAATCGAACCAAAACACGAGAATACCTCCCCTAAATCAACACAACGTTCTACGGTCCGTACGCCTTGTATTGATTCCAACTGCGGTTCGAGCCCCGGGCGCCCAGCCTGTAGTATACAGACTCAAAGCGAAAGGATGATTGGTGAGCGAAACCGCGATATTGCGATTTGACAATTTTGGTGTAGGATTACATGTGGTCCTTGTACTGGACGCCGCCGGCCGTCCACCGTCGGCCCTCACTGCCTTGTTCCGAATCCGCAGAACAAGTGCGTTGTATCTGGTGCGTTTGTATTTTGATTATTTCCCTTCCTTCTCCAACTCACCACCATTCCCATCAAGGCAACCTTCTAGGTCGACTCGCGTATCAACTGCCTGCGACGGCCATAGGCCACCAAGACGACAAGGGCCGAGAAAGATTCACCCCTAGTGATCCTTTACTCTTCTTCAAGCCCCAACATCGCCAACTTGAAGTCACGTCACAGTCCGCAGGTTAACCGCGTTGCATCCACGCGACAAGCCTGTGAATGCGATCAACGCCTTTCACGGAACCGCCGGAGAGTGGCCCACCGGTGTGCGTGGTTGCGCCCGGAAGTTAAGCGCGCAATTGCCAGTTGCCGTGATGATTCTGATGATTCTGATGATTCCTCCTTTCCCTGCCAGACCTCGCAATTCCGCAGCCGTTCCAAGGTGCTGACCGCGGAATAAGCTATCTAGTTTGGGCAATAACAGAGAATGTGACGGTTACCTGAGGAGGTATAATGGCGAGATTAAGATCGTTGCCCTGGTTCCAGGAGCCACGGATGTCGTTGGCCCTCCTTCCTATCGCCTCCTTGGTTGGCACGCCTCCTTTCTTGGCTGGCTGTCACGGATGCGTGGTTGTAGCGTGTCGATTTGTGGGCGAGTTGTGGGGGTATAAAGGTACCCACCGGATCCACTGTTCCCGTGATCCCACCTTCTTCCTCCCCCCTACCACTCTATCCTAGACCCCCTCGGTGCCTTCCCTCCATTCAATCCGGCCGTTGAGACGACACTGGGTACTCACTAGCATACTATTCTGACGGCTCTACTACCCATCCTACATTGGTACTTTGCTCTCTCAACTCGCAGTGGCGCTGGATGGTGGCTCGTCGAGTTAACTCAAGCTGCATTTCGAAGGAAACTACGCCAGCGGCCTAATCGACACCCTCGGTGCTTTTACCCACTCGAATCGTGGCCTATTTTTCCGCCGCCCCCAGCCGATCGATTACAGAGTTATCCATCGCCATCGCCGTCCAAGCTTTCCTGGCGGCACCTCATACATAGGTATTTATATAACGTTAACGGGGTCTAAAACTAACTATTAGGCAGTCTCACCTCCTCGAAATCTACGAAGCTCGATACCTCGTCGCCTCCCTCTTAACGCCACCCCGACCAACCAAACAGACCGACCCGCAATGCGCCCCGTCCCGATATATGCCGGCTTGATCTCCATCCGCACCCTCACCCCTGCCTCTCCATCTTGGATATGATGCATGGCCCGACCAACCCCGATTCCGGAACTCTACTTCATGCGCCCCGCATACTCCTGTTACACAATCCCGTTTCTCGAAACAACCAAACTATCTTTCGGTGACTACACTCACCACCCCACACCTTCACAGGACTTCCAACGCCCTGCGTCTCGTCATCACTGAAGTACTATCTACTTATCGAGCAATGGGCACCCACCAATCAGGATGCTTTTCCTCCAAAAATTATTCCCCGGTTGCCCCTGCATCCGACATGACTCAACCCTGCGCCACTACGACCACCCTCCTGGGCATCTCTGATGGATGATGCGCATCAATATGGCTGTCACCCCCGAAGGCGTAATACATTGCCATGTACGTATTACTATCATTCATAACTCTTGCGAGGCGATGAATAACCTCATCACACCTGGCGGCATGGACATCACCCGCACCACGACTCTACGACACGAGGCGCCACCGAATTCTACGCGGAACCATGAATGAGCTCATACACCGCCGGCGTGGACACACATATCCGATATCGATGGATATGGATCACGATGCGATAACGGGGATATGGTGCGGGGTGATGCGTAAATGAAATCGAGGAATGAGTCAGGATGCTGGGAATTCTGGATGTTGGAGCTTACGGGTATGTGCCATACATTCTCAATGCCCATTGCCCAATACCCAGTGCCACGGCGATATGCCGCATGCTGACCGGATTTGGTCGGTCGGTCGGCCGAAATAGCGTGGAAGCTCCCAATTTGATGCGAACATTCCCACATGGCTTGCTAGCATTGCTTCGACGCAAAAATACACCACACAGCACGCTCTCATTTTACTAAAATGACTCGCGCGACAAGTCACGGTGATTCATACAAAGTACCCATGGGAACATCATCGAAGCCTGGGCGACATCGGGGGAGGGTACATATCCAATGAGGTAGGAGCTACGGCATGCACCCACCCCAAAACCGCAGAACCACCGGCGAAGGAAAAGAGGAACCATAGACCCGGTGTGGTGCCTGACTCGACTATCCACGATGTATCCTATGGATCCCATCCCGACGTTGCCCTTGCGCACCAGTGGGCGGATACTCACACGTTCGTTCCGCACCACACTTCAACAAGCCAGGGGGGCGCAGGAGGCGCAGGGAAATCATCCGATCACCCCCAATCAAGGAACCCGGGCTGCTACACCCTGCGGGCGGGGGGTGTAGGCACTATTATACTATATCCAGTGATTATTTCATTTATCTCACCCACGTCCAGACTAATTTCACCGAACTTCGATTAATTCTGATGGACCGCGCGTGCTTCCTCCCTTTCCCGCCCCCCGATTCTGGCTGTATTCTCATTTCCATTCTCAAGTCTCCTTGATCCCTCGATCCTAAACACGCTTTCATTCATACAACACACCACGCTCAATATCGTGAACTTTGTCGCACATCTCGACACATTGAACTTTGAACCAAATCCCAAGCCCGGATCGAACCCAGATTCTTGCAGGGCCCGGTGACTATCCTGAAATTCCCATCATCCCCGGATAGCAACGGCTAGCACCCCCGACAGAAGGCAGCGCATGCGCATCTATCTCCCGAACCGGGACCGCTCCTCACCGGCGCATTCCCATACCCATTTGTCTTATCGCCCGTGTTGTACCCCGTCCGCGCCTGTATACCCAACTCAGCGTCTACTCATGGAAGGAAGGACAAGATGAGACGATACATCTTGGGATTCCACTCCGAGTTTTCGTTATCAATTACTTTTCATTTAACCACGGAAACCCACGAATATATTCTATCCTATCCCCAATCTCAGGCTAATTCAATTGATTACATATACCCATCTCCACGGCTTGTGACACGCGGCATCGTTCATCGCTCGTGTGCGTGTGTAAAAGGCCTAGCTCGGCCTACCTTATTGTCTTTTGTCTTCCTGCTTTACGTGTACTAGCTCATGGGGTACAACTTACATACACGCCCAATTCGGCGTGAGCAAGGGCTGCAGTGATGTGGGCCCGTGTTTCCTTATCCGCCCGAGTGCGCTTTAGGCGGGATAGGCATGGGCAGAGGGGACAGACAACGAACGGTGCGTGTTATTGCAATGACCATGTGAACATAAATACGGCTAGGGGTGGAAGGGTATCGTGGCGCGAGGTATGGCGAGCGGCAGCGGGTGAGGAGTGTGGTAGGGGGTGGGGCGGAGCGCGGGGAATAGATAAAGCGGGGAATGGGAAGGGGGGTTTACAAGAATGCGCGGGTGTCGCAACGTAGGTACAGGTCAAGATGTGTAAGTGTAAGTAAGAATAAAAGATGGCAAGATGAATGGTGCGTATATCGTCAATATCATGAAAGGGAAGGATAAAACGGGGCAAGTGGGACAGGAAGGATGGTGAGTAAGGAGCGGGCGCGTCTCGGGTCCGATCATGGCACCCATTCGCTCGCATTGGGCGGTCGAGGGGCGCGCAGAGTGGATGAGCGGTGGGTGGTACAACATCATGAATAAGTGGATAAAAAGAAAACACAAGAAAGAATAGAACGGGGAAGATAGAAAGTGACAGTGTACATCAATAACAATGGATAGAAAGTGATGGATGGGGTGGGGATAATTGTATGCACATGGGAACGTATAATGCGTAGGGTAATCGTACATCGGTCCGCAGAAACAAGGGGGGAGGGGTACAACAGCAAGCCACGACGGGGAGGGGTAACGAATCGCGAGACCTGCCAGAGGTCGCGGGGGAGGGATAGTTGTACATCGCATCATGAGACCATTTTTAGGAGGAGAGAGTTGGAGGCAGATCGCCACCGGCCATGGGTGTTCGTCTAGTAGTCATTCTTGTCGTCCGCACGCGTCGCAGTCTCGTATCACCTAGCGGGGTGGCTAGAACCCATGTCCGCCAGCCATCATCTCATCAAACCCCATCCCCCCAAACTCGTCTGCGTGGGCAGGATACTGTGGGTACGCACCACTGTCGTTGCCCTGTGCATTCATGCCCATCGCGTCCATCTCCATCCCCATGTCAAGCCCGTTCATGCCCATACCGTCGAGCCCCATCCCAAGTCCGAGCATGCCAAACTCTGCACCGAGAGAAAGGTTGTCGTCGCCCTTTTCGTTTTGGGCAGGAATTCCAAGGTGCAGGGGCGGGATCGAGCCAAGGTCAAAGTCGTCGGCGCCGAGGGCACTCGTAGAGGACCAATCATGTGGCTGTGATGCGGACCATGAGAATGGAGCAAAGGGGTTCACAGCATCAAAAGGAGACGCGGGGGATGATGGAGACGTGCTTGAAGGGGAGGAAGTCGATGATACAGAGTGGATCGCGGGCGCGGGGAGGAGTGTATTTTGCGAGAACGGAGGAATGGAGAACATGTGACGGAGAAACTCGGAGGACTGTCGGAATATGGTTAGTCAATATGATCAGAAGATGATCTGATAAACAAACCTGTAGACTAGCCTCGAAGCCGGGGTATGCGTTATTCGGATGGAAATCAAACGTGTTATCGTCTGCATGACCAGGGTGCGTTGCTCTGCGACTGATCATGGGCAACAGGGATGGGGACGATGGACAGCTTGGAGTCATCTGATACACATTGGGGATCTGGATGTTCTGGTACGGCGGAGGCGTGGGTGCACTCGCTGAGCGGCCGTGGGTATGTGGATGATGGCGTGGGGCGCCTGGCATAAGAGTCGTGTGGGGCATGGGGACAACGAAGGAGAGGCTGTCGTCCGATGCTGATGTGGCTGTAAACTCTTGCTCATCAACAGGCCGTGCGGTACGTGCGGCGGGCTTGCGGCTCTTTGAGCGTGCATCCTTGTCCTTTGCGCGTTGGGGACGGTAGACGTAATTGGGGTACATTGCCTCGTGTTCCTTTTTCTTCTCCTTTGCGAGCTGCTCCCAGTATTGACGGTCCTCGGGTGACAGACACTTCCACTGCTGAGAGATGGTCTTTGAGAGATCTGCCTGTCGCTGTTTCTTTGCGGGGGAGGCAGATGATGAAGATGAAGGATCAGAGGGGTCATCAGAGGGGGAGGCGTCGTCCTGCGCTGCCTGCCGATCCTCACAACATTTACGACGGAAGAGGATGAATGCGTTTTCTGGGCGTTTGATGTAGTCGTCGTCGCCCTTCTTTGGGCGGCGGTCCGTGGGGGAGTCTGCGGCAGCCGATGTGGACTTGCGGCGGCGATGCGACTGGGGTTGTGGGGCAAGTTCTGGGGTGAGGGTACGGGGAGGGAGCGTGGTGCGGTCAGGGTCAAAGGGGGAGGATGAGGGAGACGAGTAGGGACTGTCAGCGAGGTTGTGGGAGATAGGGAAGGTGAAGGCGCGCGGCGTCGGGGAGATGATGGCGAGCGTGGGCGGCTGGAGCTCGTTGGTCGTGACTGTGAGGGCTAGGGGACGTGATCAATGGTGAACTAATAGAGAGAAAACAAAACAACAAACCTCTGTCGCGAGTGCGAAGGGCGGGCATGGTGGATTGAAAGAAGAATACGGGCAGGTATCGCAGGCGAGATATGTTGTAGTCCGAGAACAATTAGCTGCAGCGGCTGCCAAAGACAATTAGCACAGGGCGTGTGTTATATAGACGGACCCCTATGCCTCCCCAAGATCCTATTTCCCGATATAGGATTCCTCCATTGGGATCTTTGATTGTTCCTATTTGGCATGTAATGTTATTGTCTTGTCGCCGGTCCGCCACGCCTGATCAACCCCCGATCGAAATAGGCGTAGTGCCTTCAACATGCCCGTTTCGGTTTCGCAGACCCACCATGATGGCCAGATCCAAAGATCGCCCAGCCCCCGGGTGCACCGGCCGACCAACCCACCCATCGCCCCGCCCCCATCTTCGAATTCACAATGTGATCATCATCAACACTCTTAGGGCGGACAATGCCCATACTCACACATCGTCGAGTCAGTCCAACCTATACCCGCGGTCCTCTCGCGTCCTCCATCAATGACCGTGGTCTCTCTGCATCGTGTCGCACATCTTCACCTCATGGCTGCTATCAGAGTCATATAACTGAGCGGTAAATTCTTACCTAAAATGAATTATGAGTCGGGAATTCCAACGCGGCGTTGCAGTGTGACGATGATATCATCAATCCTCAGACTTCTCATCTCCGTGCTGTATGTAATCACTAAGCGAGCGTGAGGGGCGGGCCCTGCGCTCTTCGCGTTATTGCTTTGTGGTTGCACATTATTCGCATCACATTACATTGCGCATTTTCGCCCAGAACGCGCTGCTTTGTCCCCACCCTAATATCACCTATTCGAAATTTGTAAAGGCGGAAGGGCCTCAAAACCCATCAGAAATTCACATTCACTTCCCTTATCTGGTTGGTACGAACGGCGGGCACGGCGGGGTGTCCTAGACAGACAAAGCAGCCAATCGCCACAATATGATGACCCGAGAGTGGCAGGAACACACGAACAAGACCATCGCATCAGAACACACAAGGCACGGGTGCACCACAACAAGAGTGGGCTGAGACAGTAGTGTATCTGTATCCATAACGCTTGGCAGTCCCGTATCGCATCACAAGAATATTGATGTTCGCGCATCTACGCTAGCATTCACCCGCAGCTTAAAGGCACGAGATAAGCGACGGTGCCACCATAGAAGGCGCACGCCGCAATGCCCAGAGACAAGGGGCCACCGGGATCAAATTTCAATCTCTATCGCACAACGGAGGCAAAATCAGCAACTTGAAATTCCATCAGCCGATCTTTATTGAAAATCAAATTGCCCTCATTTGAAATTATAATTTAGATCTGCCCGATGCATACCCCGAAAATCCATCGAATCAGTGCCGATGGCCCAAGAGAGGCACATAGAAGGGGAGAAGTGATGTCGCAGAAGACACCCCATAACCTCAAAACAGAGCAAGGGATGATCTCACCGAAAATCGGGAGGGCCCGTACAATGGAAGATGCGGAAAAACACATCGAGGGTTTGTGACCCGACCTGCATTCTGGGGCGGGATGGCGGGCGCGTGGTGTGACAGGCGTGTGGCATACTGGTGGCATGTGATACCACATATCCTATTTTTGGCTTTCCATCAACACACCATGCAACGACTGAGGCGTGGTAGGTAACCACCTGCGGGATGTTGGGGGTTTGTTCTTGAATGCCGGTGTGATGCATCCTGCCACTGCGGTTCGAACAGTGCGAACGTTGAATGATCGTGGATGGGTGCTAGGGGGGGGGTGGCCATTGGCGGCCGTGATAGAACGAGAATGCTGTGCGGGGCACTGTAAGATTGTGTTCTCGGATGCATGTGAATGATAATTTTGGCTTGCAGAATAGAATAGGTGCGGGAGCCGCATCATACACTGGAGTGTAATTGCTAGCGTGAAGGTGATCTCGGGTCGGAGGCAGACGCAAAGTCTTGGTGTTCGATGTTGAAGATGCAACATGTAACATGAAGACATCCTATGATTAGGACGGCATCTGATAGTCGGCTTCAACAGCACTTGAAATTAATGACGGAACAGGTGCGCAGTATGTTATTAACCCCACGCGAGCTTGAAGAAAGTATGACGACTAGTTGTTAGTAAGTCACGATGGCGCACTGAGAAACCGCGTCCGATTTTCTACCGATTCTTCCTGTTCAAATGCATACACCATTGGCTTAGTCGCTTTTTGCTGCTCGAACCCCAATTCTGATACTCACGCACCAAAACCTATTTTTAGTTGCTGTGCCGTTACGTGAGACCGCGGCGCTTGCTCTTGGTCGCAAAAATGGCGAATTGCAAGCGTCCCCGGGATCGCCAGCTGTGATGACCTAACCTAATAGATATACGACATGCATACTAGCAGGAGAAGCAGACTTGGAAGCGGCATGTTGGGTAAATGTTTTGATGGATTGTCGGCTTCAGTTTCAGGAGGCGGTGCACTTCGGAGACCCATCCATCATGATCATGATTACGTGGGGCGTGATGTCGATGCACAGTAGACGGCTAGTGCAAATGATAGGCATGTTTTCCATACACGGAGCAAGTACTATAGGTGCTGTGCTGCTTCTGTGAAGATACTTGCCCCGCGCTGCCCGACACATCATATCAGCGAGAATCACGCCAGGTACGACAGGTGGATGGCGGGCTGATTTTCGCGCGAAGGTCTGCATGCCCGTGCATGGACGGCGGGCGACCTGCGGTGTATGTTATGGCGATGCTGCTATGGGGATTCCGGTGATCTATGCATATCTTCAGTGTTGTCATTGGCATGTGAATTCGTCCCACAAGTGAATGGGACACCACCAGGACATGCTCCGGACATTGCTACTTCACAACGCTATTGTCAGTAAGCACCTCTTTCACCTCTCCCGTTTCATCCAGCTATACTCTCCGCTAGAGAGAAAGAAACAGGCATCCACATCCATCGTCCTACCTTCTACCTCTCCGCGTTTCGTCAAGTTGCCGCTATCGATCTACCTTCTATGGCTAGCCCAACTGGCAGCTGTAAAAGCGCCAGAGTTCGGTGAGGGGACCGAAGCGTCAACGCCATTCACAATACTTTAACCTTTACCCATTCAAAACAGCGTCGAAACGCTCTCGAACGAATTGCCACATCTAGAATCCCCTTAATTTCGCTAGCTGGGATGCATTTGCCCAAAATCAGCACGCCCTGTGCCCAGCAACAGCCCAGCACCTTGCCGCGCGCCTCCGCCCAGGGGGCCCTGCGTGCGCGCAGCGGCTAGCGTGTAACGTGTGGCCGGAGGGGTCCGGCCGGCGCCACTGACGCGTTTGGCAAAATCCATTTTCAGCCCGGGGTGTGTTCCCATGCTGGCCGTGTAACCCATGGTCTAGTCAACAGAGTCCATCTGCACTAGCGAATGCCTTTGTGCTTCATTTGGACGTCGGGTATGAAGATGCTGATCGGCACGGTGGACGCGGTCGCGTGAGTAAGTGAATTTGGACGAATGGCATAGAGATGTGGCGTGCTGATAGTGCCATGATAGATGCATGCAAGTGGGCTTCCGATATGGCACGGGAGGATCTAGCGCAACGGGCCTGAATGTTTGTTGGCAGT
>QGOG01000129.1:0-18011 GCA_003313185.1 Collybia sp. MG36
ATGCTCGAGGCGGGGTGCGGATGTTTGAGCTGGCTGAACTCTGGAGTGAGACTAACGATTGGGTCGACGAAGTCGAGACCCCGGCCTCCACCCCCACATCCGCGCTGCCGCTGAACGTTGTGAGTTACTCACATTCTATAGACCGTGCATTGCACGGGTGCTGAAAACATTGAAAGTGTTGTCGTGGTATTCGAATCGACAGGTGTTTTTATTGCGTTGCTTCATATATGGTTTGGCGTTTGCTCGCATTGTAAATCCGGCTCCCAGTCAAAATGATACATATCGTCAAGTTCCATCATAAATTATGGCAAATAGCGTGGTGAGACGTGATATCATTAGCGTTCCAGGGGTATGTGGGATCAATGAGCAATCGAGGGGTTGTGCCGCATAGCCATCAAGCATGGCATTTAGGACGAACCCCTAATAATAGATCACGGTGGATGCTTATTTCCGCAAGCCGACCAATTCGTACGAGCGGAGATCCACTTTTGCAGCATGCGAATCACACAGATTCGCTAGAAATTCCGCTCGTGAGTAAGAAACACAAACAATGAGAAGTCAGTGCATACCACTCTCATTATTCATCTTTGTCAATGCCGTCGCAATAAGCATGAACACCGCCCACCCCCCAGAAAACATGCTGAGCGTGGCGACGATGACCGAGGCCACCCCTTGCGCCAGTGATTTTCGCCGTTGGAACCGACACAGGTACACCACCTCTAGAGTTGCAGGTCCGGTTGTGTTTATAGGGAGGAATTGGTTCAGCCCAATCACCTGCGGGTTCTTGCGCACCATGTACAACAGCGATGTCGATATATTCACCCCCGAAGACGCAGGAAAGGAGGAGTATAAGACCTCGTCCGTCGCAGAGGAGTTGAGCATAAAGTTGTTTGGGCTGGGATTTCCGAGGTCGATGCGGACGGCGGCGTGGACTGTCTGAACCAGGTTGGAGTATACCGTCAGGATATCGTCGGTCATAAGCCCGGAATTCGTTGAGTTGTCATTTACGGACCAAACCTCGAGCGTTGAGTTGGGATATACCGACGCTGCCATCACCGTGCGGAATGTCGGCTTCTTCTTGCTGCATTCTGCATCAGGGCCCATGGACGCGGGGCACCAGACGAATTCCACTTCGGTGGACCTGATGTTCGGGCAGGTGTTGTTCGTGGCTTGGACGAGTGACCACATCCGCAGGCCTGCGTCCTGCGTAGCTAATTGAAGCCTGTCCCGAATTAAAAAGCAGATTCCCAGTGATGAGTTAGACACATACAAAGTTCCCGAGACGACCAGTCGCGGATCGCCCTCCAGGTTTGTGACACTGGTACTCACAAACCCCGTCTCCTTGACGCTAATGGCAGATGTTCGCAGACCGGGAAGACGGGAGATCGTGAAGTCCGTTCTTGCTGTAATTTCGAGCTGGTTTTTCTTGGCTTTGCACCTGACGACGGCGGTGATGTCCATAACCCAAGTTCGGATGTCGCCATTGAGGTGCAAATTCGTGATATCGCAGTCTTCGAGTGTCGCACCTTTGTAAGTCGTCCCAGTCCCAGCAGTGGCTGTATTAATTGTTTCAATTTCCCATCGGAACAGCGTGTAGTTGGTTGTGAATTTGTCGCCCGCGTTGTAGACATGTGGGTCGCAAAGGGTGCCGGGCTGGGAACCGCGAGTCGGGAGCCAGCGGGAGTACCACCACGATTGGGTAGCGTTGAAATCTCCTTGGAATACAGTGATAGTTTCATAGCCAGTCAAGGCAGCTATCGACATGAATGTCAGCGATAGTTTCAGCTGAACATAATATGAAATGAACCGACAGTTGAGGACTGCGAGGAGTGCGATGGAAATGGCGGCGGCCGTGTACGTGACTGGCCCAAACCACCACCCGGGAAACGGACGCGTTATGGGATACTCAACACTCACAACCATTGTTGGGGCCCATTCAGCGATTGGCAGCCTTGAGGCTTATATATGAACTAGGTGGTGCCGAAAAGGGTTTTCAGCGGTCTGTTCTTGGCGACATCGCCTCGGGAGCCCCCAAGCCAAGCCGATCGCAGGGTAAAACCTGGGTGAGTGCGCGGCGTGCGCCGCTATTCATGGGCTGGCAAGGTCCCGGCAAATGTTTCGCCTACATAGATTCTGGGCGGTAGACCTCCCCCAGATCCTATTTCATTCTGTTCCCATAGATAGAATTTGGCCTAGTAGAGACTCAGTTCAATGGCCCTTGTTCAACGCCTTACGTAATGACGCCAGATAGCCCACAGCGAGTGGTGCGCAGTGAGAGGATGGGATATATATTGTTAGTAATACGCGCCGACTACGACTCAGACCCTCATATTTATGAGACTCCCAGAACCCACTGCCAGTCCACCGCATGCAGGAGTCACCCAGGCGACCGTTATGCATGCCAGCGGGCAGTGGTAAATGGTCTGACTAGCACAGCATGAAGGTAACTCACAAGGTAAACTTGCTGCTAATTACACAGGAGTTTCAAACTTCAACCTCAACCGGCGCGGTATTTGAACCACAATATCCATGCGCATTACATTCGTTGATGACCCCAATACTATGCCATTTTATCAAGATCCCTCTTGGTTAATTCACGCCCCAGATACACATGTTTCGCAAGGGCATGATCATCCCATTCTTCAGAGTCACCCCACTTTTCGGCGAATTTCGCGAGGATGTCTTTCTTTGGGTTGGGGTTGAGCTCGGGATGAGCAACCAGCATTTCACGAACACATCGCCACGCGCTGTTCAAGGCTCCCGCGACCCAACTACACAGTGATCAGGAATGATGCAGGCATTTGTGAAATTTATGCCCACCCATGACATGCGCTTGTGGCGTCTCCAGCAAAGAAAAGACGCTGCTTCTTTGACGCGGGTAGCGTAATCGATGGATATATTTCTGAGGGATATTCGTTTTTAATCCATGACTAGAGAGAGATATGGGTCATACCTTTGAATTGGCCGGGTCCGAACCAAGCGAATGCACCTGGGCGTCGGGGTGAGATTTGCTCGCCGAACGAAAAATAGTTCATACCAAGCGAAAGAGGGTTACTGTACCAGTCCCAGACGTGATAGTCGAGGTATTCGGCCCAGATATCGTCAAGAGGTACATCATGCACGACCGCAAGATCATTCATGATCATGTTGATAAGAATCTTCTCTTCCACGCTCTCCTTCCCTTTCATCATAGATCCGAGACGCGATGAGTCCTGCATCCCATTGTAACTGGCAATGAGTACGTTGGACTTTTCAGAGCCCCCAAGGCCTGGTCCGTATGACGGATATACAATGGAACGCGCGGGCCTGTCGGTAGCAGATTGGCCGCCCACAATCCCGAGTTTTTCCCACCAGGCCGATTTGAACTGAATTCCGATTTTTACGGAGGGGGAATACAGCAGTTCGCGCAGTCCGTTGCGTTGGCCAACGGAGAGATGGCAGCCATCCAGATTCACATTCCGGAGGCACGAAAGGGGGATGGTGGAGATGATGTTGGAGAATTTTTGTGTCGTTGCTTCTGTCGAAAGGCGAGGCGATCCTCGGTGGTCAATCGATACTGTCAGCGACTCATAGTCATCATCCGAGACCTCTTTTATTGCAGTGATGCGGTGATAAAACTTGGGCTTGGTTTTGATTGCTTCAAACATCCCAGTTGAAAGTACCTCGGATCCACCACTGATCGAGAAGGGGGGGTCAGCACGCATTCTTTGGAAGAATAATTGACATACTCAAAACACTTCCATTCTACGTCTTTTTTCATTGCAGCGGTTTGAGGGTCGGAAAAAGAGAGATCTGCCAGGACTGTTTCTGTCAAGGCTGCATCAAACATTCCAGTTCGCCACTCCATACACTCGATCCATCGAATGACTGAGCTGGGATATGGGGGATCCATCACGGTCGCCATATAACCTCGAACGGAGTACATGTCCGTCTTCATCAATTCTTTGAACGCCTCTTGATAAGGAAGGTCCACGAATAGTTGACGGAGTGGTCGGAGGGCATTGTCGTACAGCTGCTTATGTCCAATGTCAAGGAATTCCTGGGGAATATAACCGCCGGGGTTGTTTGGTTTGATACCAACTCGAAATGTGTCAGCACAGGTCGCAGTCGGCCCAAGCTGGTCGGTTGTCTTATATTCAGATTTTTTCGCGCGGTACCCGTTGAAATGCAGGAAGGTATCTTTGTTCGACATGATCACTGGAATCAATTTGTGCTCCAGCTTGAGCCGCTTTACCAGGTCGAATGTCCGCTTCATAAAGATAACATCGGGATAGCGCATGGCTCCAGCATCCTATCCATATGTTAAGCTACGAACTGTACAATCAGAAAGCGAGAGACGAACGAAATATTGATATGGCCCAGACACTGTGGAGAACTTATGAGTATACAACCTCCCACCAAAGCGACCAGAGCCCTCGAGGATTTCATATTTTATGCCGAGGGAATCGAGAATGAGAGCTGTATACATGCCAGCGGCACCCGCTCCCAGGATTCCAACGGGCAATGTGGCAAGGCCCTTGGGAGGAACGTAGGGTGGGGGAGGGCTGAGGTCCACGTCCTGAATAGGAGGGTAACTACTCATCCTCATCCAAGCGTCGTGTTTGTCATCTACACATTTGCTGGCATTATCCAAGATACCTGCTTCCGGTGCGGGGTCTACCACAGGTGGGCCAGTGTTCGTGACGTGAACATTCATCACACTAAAACTTTCTCAACTTCCAACCCAGAACATCAAATAATCTGACATACATGTCGCCGAATTGGTTATCTCCTGCAACGCGCTCGCTGTCGGGTTTATCCTCAACAAATATCTACATGTATCGTGTTGTTGATTTCCGATTGTGCGTTGCGTATCCAACTCACGAAGAAGTTCCGATACCCTGGAATAGACTTTGGGGCTGCCGCCGGCTTCGTAAACTGCACCACAAGAGTTACGCGCTGCAAAAACATAGCTGCATCAGACTCACAGTTACAACCTGAAGTTTGTTACTCCGATATCGCTCTTTGGCAAGACTTCTACCCGAGGCCCCTGAATCTTTGGAATAGAAAAAGTCGAGCGCAATGGTCAATGGGGCGGTCTGGCCAGCAAACGAAGTAGCCTTGGCGCCGCTCAAGCTACCCACCATGGTTTCGTTTGCTTTTCCGGTGCCCTCCAAATAGTAGTTCTTCTGTAACAAGCTATGATTGATCCGGGCAACATGATTGTACCTCTTGCGGGAGATCTACACATAGCTGGCATCGACTCTTGTCATTCAGAAGTCGGTGAAGACTCACTGCAACGATGGTGGAGCACCATTCAGGAGGAACATTGATTTGCACCTGCTTCCCTAATATTTTATGAGTTGGTTGGGACATGTCGAAAATACTAGGGCGCTGTGAAAGTCTTGGTACGTCTTATAAGGAGGTGACATAGAACGCCAGTGTCATTTCTGGATATTGACGTCTGGGATTGGTGGCACATTTGCTGAAGATGGTACCTTCCCACAAGCGCGTTAAATGGAAGTCGGTCAAATTTTCATTGCTGATATGGGCGCCAAATCCTGGGAAGTCTGGTCGGATTTTATTAGCCTCCGAGCTCCTGAGACAAGATGTATGTTTTATTTGTACCTTGATGAGGGAATCAAAATAGTCATGTGTCTCGCAACGATGGTTGATGAATATTCTCCACAGCAGATAAGCTCCGTTCAGGCACAAAGAAATTGATGCCCTCTCCACATCACCTCCCAGGCTGCCACATTCTGGGGCCGGGTAAAGTGAATGGAGAGACAGCCTTCACAGCTTGCGCGTCTGTGAGCGTCTAAACCTAAATAAACCACCCATCTCCCATCTCATTATTTGTGACGGATTAGTTGATTTAGTGTCATAAGATTGATTCAGTCATATTACCCCGCCTTCGAACCATTCATTTAACAAGATGGCCAGAGTCCCAAACTTCCAATGTCTCGACCAACTCCGAAAGTTACTGGCTCCAAACTCTCCCTTGAAGTTCCTATTGGATGGCACGTCATCTTTGCCGCTGTGAGCACACTCAACCGAACACAGTGTGAGACTCACCTCCATCCGTCAACTAGATATCTCGCAAAGACTATCACCAAGTAATCAAGGTGTACAACACGATTACCGAGGAGGACGACCATCTCGCAACTGAGCATGGACAGGCCCTCGAGACCATGAAAGACTTGGCCACTGGAGAAGACTCTCTCGCAATCAGTGCGCAGCTGGAGCCCATGCGGCTTGATTTCGAGTGGTCTTATTCGACCGCCGCCGCCGCCGCTGGCCATGAACGGGTAGGCATATCGAAAACAGGGAAAAAAAGTGATGGAATCCAAGTTTGCAGTGTTCGTTTGATTCTACCCAAAACCGCACAGAGTAATTGACTTCGGCTTCCAGGTCCCTAGACCACCGGGAACACCTGCGTCCATTCCGGATTTCATAACCTTCATGGTGAGCTCAGTGACCATATCCAACATCAAAATTTTACCCGTTGAATTAGGTGTTTGTGGAAGACGAGGGACCCAGTGACTATGATGATGGGTACATTGCCAAGAGTTCTTCGTGGGTACTAGATGTTGACATCTATTTACAACAGCATTGCGACGATTCATTGCGTGAGGAAGACTGACAATGATCAAGACGATGACGACGATGATTAGCTATGCATGGTAGTGCAGCCAGGCCGCTGTCTAACTAGTGATCATATCATTTAGCACCACCAGGTACCAACCACAAATATACATGCATATGTAGTTGGTGTGCTGTGCACCAGCACAAAACATTCAAAGAAACGGCACAATGCCAAAAGGAAGATGGCCACAACTTCTGGGATGAAATCATAAAGTGTATGCATGCATAGATTGTGTTGGATTCGCGACGGATCGTTCTAAATTATTTTGTCAACTTCGTGTGTATTCAGTGGTCACTCAATATTACAAACCTTGTGGATGATCACATCCCCTGCTATCTCCATTGAAATATTGAAATCATCTCAAGCCACTTGGGTCGCGCGCTCCATTACTATCAAATCCCATTTTCCAAGGATTGGCCTGCCAGAGGGAACGCTAGGTATCATCACCACCATCCGACACTCTGTAGAAAGCCACTAGGTTGTTCATCAAAATCCATATGTCATCACGAAATTCCTTGCAAACGGGAGGGCCTAGTTCAGCTGCACTCAACCTATCATCACTCGCAGACCCCCCGAACCGCCATATCGACGGAGCCGTGATGGATTACTTCCTTATTGAAATGGTCAATACAATTCGTGCTTCTTCAGCAGTTGCCACCGCCCGATCCAAGAAAATCGAGCAGGAGATGATCGAGGCTGGGCTTATCCCTCCCCCGGCCCCGGTTCCACCACTAAAGAAGGATCTGCCAAATGCACGAGACTCTGTGACAAGCCTCGGTTCTCGGACGGCGTCAAAAGCCCTGGCGTTTGACGAGGAGGATGAGGCCGTTCGGTCTCGGTTGGAGTTGATTGGGCTTCATGTGGGAGCAAATTTCGCAGAACGGTAGAGCCGATGCCGATCTTTCGCGCACTGATTGATATGAATGTTCAGTCTATGCCGGGATCGACCCTTGTTCTCCGAAACTCTTGATGCAATCAAATTTATCTGCAAGGATATTTGGGCCGCCTGTTGGGATAAGCAGGTGGATAACCTGCGCACTAATCACCGTGTACATATCAGATTCCCTCATAGTTTTTGTGTCATTCTAACACCATGAAAGGGAGTGTACGTTTTGCAGGATAATGCCTTCAAACCCATCGCCCGATTATCCTCTTGGGAAGGTAGAGCCGAGTCGCTAAAGCGGGCAAAATTGGTTTGTTTCTTTGCGCTCTGAATCGTGTGCTATCTCATTCACGGCAGTATGTTGCGATGCCCGCCGGGATTATTAAGGGGGCGCTTTCGAGGCTTGGGTTCCCTGGTACAGTCACTCCAGAAATAAGTTCTCTACCCCAGTGTAACCTCATCGCTACCACCGCACACACTAGCGCTGACAGGGCGAACAGGTACTTTCCAGGTGAAGCTCCCTAAGAGCGCGTAGATTTCCAAACAACATCCTGCGTTATATTATCATGATACCCGAACTGGCACAACTTTATAGCGAGTTTCATTGCCCCGGCCACATTTTGCGACCGAGTTTGGACATCTCATCTACAGTGTGGGTGAGACGCATGACGGAGTGGAGTACATGATGCTCGTTGTGGACGGCGTTGGCATTTTCGCTTGTCCGTGATCTGTGTCATGTTTAGCTTGTTTCTAAAATTTAAGGTGTCCGCATATTTTGCTCGGAACCCATCAAACTCAAGGTACCCTCCTACTACTCATCTAGAATAACAGTTGGAAAAATCGCCAGGCTATATTATGGAGCAATAGGATCTGCCATTCACAGACATACAGCTACGGAAATACATGTGGACATCACCATCCCCCACGGTTGACACTCCACTACCATATCGCGGTATGTATCCGTGCACGATATCTAGTGTCATGTTGAGTTGTCGCTCTGGGTTAATCACATTGCATTCTCCCGCAAGACTGGCCATGGCTCGAAATAATCCTTTTCCGACCTCCCCCACATGAATTCGACGAGCATTTTCTGATTCCAAGAAAATTGACAACTTTGACTACTCAAAGTGGGCAGACGCATTTGTCTCGCATACGAGGAAATCAAACCCATGAGACATATGCGGGTGGCGCGGTCTGTCGTCGTGTGCGCCATCTGGCGATATACATAGGATATCGCATATGAGCTGGAATTAATGGACGACGAATTGCAGCACTCGCGGCCTGATTCTTATTTGCTATCAAAGTAGCATCGTTCGCAGTTTCTGCAACAAAGTAGTGTAGTATCAGAAGGACTCTTGTAACCAAACCATCCGCCCGGGGGTTCCCCTCCACTTCATCTCTGGTATGGATTCGAACGCGCGAGCCAACTATACAATACTTCCCGTTCAATCTATCGAATCAAATAGAGAGTATTTCTTCGTGCCTTCCGTGTCAACATTAATATATTATATTGTGGCACAGGCGGCAAACCGTAAATTCTGGACCATCAAGTTCGATTAGTTTGTACCTCTGAGTTCTGGCAGAAATTTGGAGGCATGGAGAGTCAGGCTTTCATATTTCAAGGCCAAGTGTAGCGACCCCGAGTTTATTTATAAAAGGCTCTCCGGCACGTGGGTGCGTCGCCAGCGTAAGATAATGATGGTTGTGTTATACATACTCTCTTCATTCAACGTTGGTCCCTATAAGCAGACTTGGGCCAAGGACAGTCGCCAGCCCCTCATTTCAGGTCATCCAATCCGCTGGCTCGATACCTGAGCTGTTCGTCTATTGGAAATTCCATGACCGAGTAGAGTCTCGCCCTGCCTTGTAGCCGCCGCAAACAAGGACCACAGTCCACGTAAATAATGTCTTTGACATCGTTCTTCCCCACCAAATTTCTTCCATCATCCATGAATCCCCGGGATCGCGCCTCTGATCCATTGTCGCACTTGCGATTCGCCCTGGAAACCATGCCCGGCTCGCGGAAGTACGTGTTCACCCCAGCCACTCGCGCCGAGATTCTGTCGGAATTGTACGATGCATTCTGGGGGTCATTTGCCCATCTATTTCTGCCGAATTCGAATTCCAACCTGCCCCTCCACGCTACCCTCAGCGAGGTACAAGCGTCACTTGGTTTTTCTGGTGCCGGAAAGGAAGAGTTGGTCACGCCTGGGAGTCAATGTGCGCACATATTCAAAAAGGGGGAGAGTTGTTTTCGTTGCAAGTGAGCTTTCTAGTTACTATCTATATCGCCATATTCAATCTGGAGTTGAGGGACTGTGCGTTGGATGATAGCTGTGTTATGTGCTCGCGATGCTTCCATGCTACAGATCATTCGGACCACAACGTTAGTTTCTTCATTGCACAACAATCCGGAGGCTGCTGTGATTGTGGTGACGAGGAAGCCTGGAGAAGCCCGCTCGAGTGTACGTTTCACCCCATCTTCAAATCGCCAACTCCCAAACCTCCGACGAGACCACTGTCAGACGAGATACCGTCTGTGAAAAACTACCCCCACCGCGTTTTAGTACCGTCCGAGCTAAACGACATAATGCATCGAACGATTGGTTATGCATTCGATTTCCTCTTGGATACCCTCGACTACTCTCCAGATGAACCCTCAGTACCCGCGAATGAAGCTGACTTGCGGCTACAGGCCTCTGCGGACCCGATGATGAAAGACCAATATTGTGTTGTTTTGTGGAATGACGAGAAGCACTCTTTTGATGAGGTTATCACGCTTCTACAAGAGACCACTGGTCGTACGCGGGAGGATGCATCCGTCGTCGTTCACCGGATAGATGAGCAAGGAAGGGAGATAATTGAAATGAACACCAATGTCACCCGCTTACTCGAGATGGCTCAGTCCATTAACCAGATCGATTTAGGGGTCACCATCCGCCGGGCCTATGATACATTCAGGGAGCAAGTTGCTGCTGTAATTATCGAGTGGCTATTGGATTTGACTCGAAGCCGGTTGGGTACAGATACTTTGGTCCTACGGGAGATCATGGCGGCCGAGTTGCTCTCGCCGCGTAAACGAGAGAACGGGTCATTCAACCAATCTATTCAACAGATCCCGGAAGTTCCCAATCCAACCAGGCTCGATGTCCTGTTTTTGTATCACGCCAGGTTATGGAAAAAGCCTAGGTTGAGCTTGAAGGAGATCTATGCTTCGGTGATCTCCCTCAGTCGTGATCACAAGCTAGCTGTCGGTCAGTCAACGAGATCTCACTTTGACACACCCTTACCAATCATTTAGCTGGTCACTTCGCAAATGTCTATCATCGGGTAATTGATGCTTACCTCCTTGTCGACCGAGAGGCCGAAACCTCCATCAAATACTTTGCATTGCAATTATTTACAGTCCCGTCTGTCGCGGCTCACATTGTTCGGAACCACAGGCTTGTGTCACGACTTCTTTCCATCATCACCGCCTTTTTCACCAACCAAATTGAAGATAAACACATCGTGCATCCACCAGCGCGGAGCGCAACTCTAGACATTGACAGCTTTCCATTCAAGTCCAAGCGATTCATGCCCGTCTTCAGCGACCTACGGTATCTCTGTCATACAGAACCTGTCCAACAGCTTATTGCCCGCAACCATGACTATATCGTGCAGTTTGCCAAGACATGCCAACTGTTTATGTGTGTAAACCCCAACCAGCGAGCAGTAACAAACCACGTTGAATACGAGACGGATGCTTGGATCAGCGTCTTTAACGTGACGCTCTCGCTCTCTCGTGTAATCAAGGTTTACGGCGAGGCGTTTTCCCGGGCGACGGTTGCAGATCTAGTTTCGGCAATATCCACTGTCATTCACCACATTATGATAGTCTGCACCCTTACAGATGACCAGTTGGACGCGACCAAGTTCCCCCCCGTTACATTCCACAACGTCGAGTTCGGGGATGTGGCATATCGCATCATCCAATTCGATGTGCTGGAAGGATGGGTCAGCTTCCACCATTCCTTGCATTGGCTTTTAGCAGAGTTGTTCAAGCATGTCGACAAACTCAGCGAGCAGTCTTTGCAAGAAATTGGTCTCTCTAGCCTCCGCGAGGTGCTTCTTCGCGAAGTCAGCGAACAAGCCATCATGACTGTCATCGATTTCCCCCTCCGAGGTAAGCATCCAGCCGCATCATGATCCTGCCCGGCTCATGAACAAACCACAGTCCTCGCGATGATCGCCCAAATTCGTACTGGCCTATGGGTCCGTAACGGGTTCGCTATTCGCGGGCAACTCTTGCACTACCGAGATTACATGCTTCGTGAACTATGCTACGACCAAGATCTTTTCATGGTCCAGACTGCGCTCATCATTTTGGATCCAAACACGGTCATCGTCACGATTCTCGATCGATTTGGCTTATTGGGATACTTCTCTGGGGCATTCCTTCATTCCTCATATGAAGGACCGCAGTTGGCGAGTATGGTGGAGGAGTTCTTTTATATCATGATCACCATCACAAGTGAGACTGGAAACGCATCCCGGATGAATGTCGCCCAAGCCGTGAGACGCGAGATTGTCCACGCGCTTGCTATGGGTCCCTGCTCGTACTCCGACCTCGTGAAACGCGTTGCGGAGAGGCTCGTCGAGGATGTGTGTTTTGAACGGGTCCTGAAGGAAGTGGCCAATTTCAAATCACCTGAATCAACAACCGATTTCGGTGTATACGAGCTGAAGGATGAAGCATTTGACGAGGTCAACCCATTTTTCTACCACTACACGCGGAACAAACGTGAAGAAGTCGAAAATATTCTGCGCGCTCGCTTGACCAAGAAGACTGGAGTTGTGGACCCCGTCATTGTGCCGAAGCCGATGGGGCTGGAAAATGGACCCTACTCAATAATCCCGTCGGCCTTTGAATCCGAGGCGCTTCTCCAGGTGATGTTCTATGCAATCTATAACATCCTTGTGGTCACGGAATCCTCTGGCACCCCGCCGCCTTCCGCGGAAGCAATACTCGACCAAGTACTGCACCTCATCATGCTCGCCCTTGTCGAGCGCGCGGTTATTTTCAGTCATCTCAGCGCTATTAAATGCTTTGATGAAGAGAGGAATCTTATCGACATCCTGTGCACGCTCGAGCATAACGACAAGTATAAACCGTATAAACCCCGCGTGGAATGGATACTGGGCGAGATGGTCAAGCACGTCGCACAAGAAGTCAATAGTAGGCGCAGGGTCATCGATATCTCTCACGTTGCCCCTCCCGATCCCGCAGACGCTAAAAAAAGGGCTGCAAAGGCACGTCAGGATGCGATCATGCAGCAAATGAAGGCACAACAAGCCAGCTTTGCGTTCAATTTTGACGATGTAGATGATGAGGACGATGAAGATATGGAGGAGGCCCAGGAAGAGCATATCTCCCATGGCACTTGTATCGTTTGTCAAGAGGATCTCACCTCAACGAGACCATTTGGGACTCTGGGGCTCGTGCAGCCGAGTCGAATCATTCGCCGCCATCCGGATAGTCACAACCTGTATCTGAACGAAGCACTTCAAACTACCACATCAATGGATCGTATAACGCCCTCTCCTACTCCCCTATTTCCTCCACCCCATTCCGACGTCCTTCAAAGTAAAAATCCCTTGCCATCCGGTTTTGACGGATTCCCCGCTGCTTACACGCGATTCGGTTTGTATGCATCGGTCTGCAGTCACATGATGCACCTAGATTGTTTTCAGGTTTACAGCGTATCGATTCGGCAACGTCATCGAGGTCAAGCCACCCGAAACCACCCAGAAAGTATTCCGCGTAAAGAGTATATCTGCCCACTGTGCAAAAGTCTCGGCAACGTTATCCTTCCAGTCGTAGCCCCATCCAGGACAACGCTTAATCAAGTTCCGTTTCCCGACTGGATCCGTGCCGCGGGCATTGGCATCCTCAAGTCGAAGCCTGATCCTCTCCTGGATTCCTTGCAATTCCGGAACGGGACGGGGGAGTTTGTCTTTTGGAGTGCTCAAGACTCGGGCTATTCGGCCGCAATGCGCAATACGGACCGCTGGGAGGGTATGGATGTTGCCAAAATGGTGGACACCATCATGGGTGTCTCAAAGTCGCTTTCCCAGCAGACGCGCCACTTGCGGGATCGACCTGAACCAGAAGCAGGCGAGCGGGGTGCTGGGATTTATCTGCCCGAAGAACTTGTTGGTTATACCATAGCAGAGATCGAGATCGCTCAGCGGGGCGTGAACGCCGTCAATGGCTTGGTGGTTGATGGCCTCTCGGAGCCACAGACCCGAATGATTCGTGGCCTCCTGGTAGCTCTCACCAAGCTCGCTGCTTTGCATTTCAAGGGGCGACCGGACGAAGGGCGAGAAGCTGTGCGGCAGGCTATCATAAAGCGACTCCTCCCAGAATGGAGCCGGACTTCACTCACATCCTTTTCATATCCCCTCCTCCTGAGGGACCCCTTTACTGTTCTAGTCGAAACTGCTGCCGTGGCGCCGGACATGCTCAGACATGTCCTCATTCTCACCTACTATGCTTGTTTGGCGCGCACTGTGATTGGTCTTGTCTACGTTTTAAACAAGACCCGCAGTTTTGCCACCGTACAGATTTCTCGTCGCACACATGAAGACATATTTGGGGATGTTCGCATGTTCTTCATGTCAGTCGTCCGACACTCGCCCGTTTTTGAACATACAGCAACACTAGTCTTTGAAACCTTTGGGGAGGCACGGATTGAGAAATTACTCTATGCTTTCACCCTCCCATTCCTGCGCCGCGCCGCGATCCTTTGTCGTGCCATCTTGCCCACCGCATTCCCCACTCCCCAGTTCGCGGCCGATGAGCCTTGCGAGTATAACCGGTTATTGAACATGCTCAATGTGCCTCCACTGTCAGATCTACCTAACCAAGATACGCTTCAAAATGCACTTTCGGGGTGGTGCGCTCATTATGGCCATTCTCATGCTGCTTCTCAGCTCAATTGCGGTGTTGTTCTCGATTACCCCGCTATCTATCGATTGGCTCGCTTGCCACTTGTGCTGGACAATCTCTTTGGCACGCACGACAAAGCCCTGGTTTGCGCACGCTGCAACACGACTCCCGCTGATGTTGCCATCTGTTTGATCTGTGGAACGACGTGTTGTATGCAAAGTGATTGCTGCACAGAGAGTAATTGGGGAGAGTGTAATATGCACACGCGAGAGTAAGTTTGTTCCGATTTTTATCCGCCTTTTTGCCTGACTGTTGTGCAGATGTGGAGGCGCGATTGGGGTGTATTTCTTGGTTAAGCGCTGCTCGTTGCTGTATCTCTACGCGGCTAGTGGAACGTTTGCACAATCGCCATATCTCGACGCACATGGCGAGGCTGATATTTCTATGAGGTGAGACCTCATTACTACTCTCAACTTTCTACCAACTCTGCATCCCTAGACGAGGGCGTCGGCAGTATCTGCACCACGCTCGGTGGGAGGATATCAGAAGGACTTGGCTGACTCATGGTATTCCGACAATGATAGCGAGGAAGCTTGAGGGTACCCTGGATTCCGGGGGTTGGGAGACACTTTAGAATGCCGCCACTAGAGGCTGTAAAAACCTGAATCAAGTAAAACCAATGTATTTCGATAACTGTACAACAAGGTTGCAATCCACCACACTGTAGCCCTGATGATTTACAAAATACATCAAGGAAGCACAAATGGAAAGCGGGACATCCGAGTCGTCATGTGGAACGTGATCAATATCGGCTTCTCCGGGAAGACATGTCTACAAATCGAGCAGGGAAGGGGAAAAATCTAGCGCATGATGCACGATCGACGGCCTGAAGCATCGATCGGTGCCGATCTAAATCGTACAACAGGAAAAGGAGATAACGGGTGTCGAGGAATCATGAATCTATGGTGGGGGGAGGGTGGCTTCACTCGGCGTCCATCCGGGGACGTGGCATGTATCGCCTGCTCTTTGCGCCGATGATGTCCCATTGAATGCTGATAACACCATCGGAGAGCGGTGCACATTGTTGGAATGTGGCGGGGGATAAGTCGAGGTCTCCATAGGTACAGCTCTCGCATCGGTCAACGATCCGGGCGATAACAACTTTCCCGTTGCCTATCGCCAGACGGTAAAGATGATGACGCTTAATGATGGAGCAATACGTACAGGTTATCTGGACTTGTTGGCCACAGACAGGGTTCCTGCTCTCATTAGTGATAAAGACTAGTACTGTTGGTGGCGAACGTACTGGTTGGGGTTGCCAGTAGCTCCACTAACAATTGATGAAAATAATCAGCTGCCAATGCTCACATAAAAAACGGCTGAACGCACGGGAAGGTATCATAAAGGGTGTGCGATACAGCAACGACTGATTCGCCGTCATTGTTGAAAAAGCCGCAGGACCCCAAGCCTATTTATAACTGTCAACCCATTGTTGCGTCAATCTTATCTGCCTGGTTACCTGTGTTGTACCAAGTTCCTATAGTTTTGCTGTTTAGCCTGTCAGGCCGTGTAAGGTACGGGATAAACTTACCTCGGCCTGCGTTTGCAGCAGCAGGTGCGATGACAAGAGCAAAGCAAAAGGCAATGGAGAGGAGGAAGTTCATGTTGTGGAAAAGGGGCTGGTGGATGAGTATAGGTGGGGATTGTGAATGTTAGGGAGAGTGCGGGTAAAGTGGGAGAGAAAAGTGGGGAAGAGGGCGGTGCAGTGATCCGTCCCTAATCTCAGTCTCTTTATATATCCCAGTGGGATGACGGAATACTGGACCGGAGGTTGCAGGGTCATGTCAATGTCTCGCATTGTTCACATCTACACGATGTCGCCGAGTCCAACGCTCTATGGAGTTGGGCACAACAATTCTGACCCGAGGGAAAGGGTCAACGGAAGTCATAGCCCCGCGTTAGCTAGCCAAATATTTTGACACGTACAAAACGCGTGGGGCATTTTAGGGTGGCGTTGGACAACGGCAACTGATGTCTCGTTAGCTTGGACGCCGCGAGGCCGTATCGATGCGTGAGTGATATGTAAGAGCGGTGACCAGGCACATGAACGCGTTGCATAATAGATCTAGATGAATAGCACATCATTGTTGTAATGTCTTGTCTTGAATTAAGAGCGCCCGGGTTGACGTCGATGATGATCTGTGGAAGGACGGTAGCAATCGTTTGGGGCTGTCATCTCGTCACGGCGACTCGGAGTGAGACCGTAAGGAGAACAAGCATCTTGTCAGTTGGACGAGGAAGCAAATGATCACAAAGGTCGTGTTTGCAAGGTCGTAAGTAGCCAGGGCCGAGGAGCACTGGATCGGCTCGGGCTATTTCGGATTTGAGAATTCAGGAGCAATGACAAAAAAAAAATCCAGCTCCCTGTTTACGGTTAAGCATCCTGGGGATTTCTTGTGGCGCATAGTCTACAGCTAACCAGACTATGTGTTTCCACCGGGAATGTCAAGGGATGCGAACAATCACTTCCATTGTGTTTGCTATTGTCAAACTCGGGGGGCAAAGCTACAACACAACCATGGAAACAGAAGGCTATCGGAGTTGAAACAACCACGTGGTATACAGTTGACGGTGACACCAAATACACAAACAGAGCCTCGTCAAATCTGTTCAACGTTGTCGGCGTTGAGCTTGGGCGCACTAGATATGGTGTTATTACGGTTCGCCCCATCTCCTACAGGGCCATTGCATCTAGGAGGCCTTCGAATGGCATTGTACAATCATTTGTTTGCCAAGAAACACGGGGGGGAGTGGATTTTGAGGATAGAGGACACCGATGCGGTATGTCGACTTTCGATCGGGATTTGGGATATTGTTGACTGTCGCCAGACGCGTTTTGTGCCTGGTGCTGTTGATGGAATAAGGAAATCACTCGAATGGGCTGGTTTACAGTATGATTATGGTGGGTATTCGCGCGGAAATGAGTTTCAGCGACGCCTTACCTTTTCCTATTTACTAGGGCCTGGAAAGCACGGGCCGCATGCTCCATATTTCCAGGTGAATGCCACCACCCAACATCACTTAGTTTTTGTTCAAACCCCTCTCAGTCCGAGCGTCGCGACCTGTACCATACCTACGCACGCAAGCTCCTTGATGTTTGTTCCACGCGCTATCCACCCCCTACTAGAATCTCACGCCAATTTAGTCAGGCCACGCCTATCGTTGCTTTTGCTCAATGGACAAACTTGCTTCCACTCGAGAGAAATTGGCCCGCACTGGGTCCAATTCGACGTACGACAAGGCGTGTTTGCACCTGACGGATGAAGAGGTTGCCCGAAAGGTCCAAGCGGGAGAAAAGTCCATCGTCCGGCTAAACGTTCGCACTACCTCCAAGCTCAATCAGGGGGCTAATTTCTCTTCATCCAGGACAGCAACCTCCCTGTCCGCCCCCCTGCCGCAGACATCGTTTTTGGGACACTGAAAGATGCCCATGCATCTTTAGCTACTGATCCGGTACTATTGAAATCTGATGGATTTCCAACATATCACCTTGCGTGCGTGGTGGACGACCA
>QGOG01000134.1:0-17208 GCA_003313185.1 Collybia sp. MG36
AGTCCTACTGAGTTAGGCTTGAGAAGCATCCAGCCTCCGAGTTACCTGTGTCAACTGACATGAAGTATGCGTGCTTTCTTCAGGACGCACGCTAGGGGGTTGACAGAGATGAGATGGAATCATCACCATGTTCCATTCTCTGCATAAGAAAGGACCCGTGTGTTGATGGCACAACCGGACCACACATCGAAAATCTATAAGACTTGGGCAGCCTGAAAACATACAACGGTTCTCGAAGTATCTTCTACTGTGAGTGTCATTGATTGCCTGAGGCCACTCGATGCGAGACTCATTGCTTGTCGATGTGGCAGACAATGGTGACTACCAGCGGAACGCTCAACAGCACCTCGTCCACGACCTTCAAGGCCATATTCACCTTGTTCGACGGGACCGTCTACGAATACAACGGCACATTCACGCCCGCAATAACCACGAAATTCAAGTGCAACAGTGCCACGTTGACGCACGTTTTACCCTTCCAGACCGGGACAAGCACATTCACCGGCGGGGTCGGAATGAGCGATTTCAGCGTCGACTCAGCAACGGCGACGGGATGGCTGGTGCGTTGAGCGTGACCATGCCGTCAAGGCGCAAAATTCAGGGAACGGGGTCCTGGTCGGAATGATGGAGATAGGCCCGCCTTCATTCTCGTTAAATATTGATTCCAGCCGCGCCAGGAAGGAGAAGCGATGATCGGAGCATGAGAATCAATAGTCGAGAATCTGCTTTGAGTGTTATGTTGCTACCAATCAAGTCGAAGATTCGAGGTAGGGCTCACTTGAGTTCGTGGGGTTGTCGACCGAAAGGGAGGCTTACACGACACCAAGCTTTTAAATGGTCGTAAATCTAATGATAAGACGAGTGATTTAGGCAACCAAAAAGACATCCAACGACCCTCGCTGCCATTCAAGGTATGTGCATTCAATGACGGAATCGGGTTGAGGATGCTATTATCACGTTCAGCAAGTATGGATGGCGCATTGAAGAATGCCATGGTGTCGAGGTTCAGGAGAGAGGAACTTGGTCGGAGGTGGGCGGCGCATCTTTCTCCCTTTGTCAGCGCGTGTATGGATACAACGTCCTGGTTATCTATTTTATTGAGTTTGTGAGTGGTGATGAAAGCGACCGGTCGACGCCGTAATTACATAAGGTAGTGTATTTTCATCGATGTAATCAGTAGATTACCTTCTTCGCGCGTTTGAACGGCGTATACTAGATATACACGAAGTTCTCGTGTTTCGCGTGCCCTGGCCTGGATCGGACGAGAATTCGACAAGTGGATATGCGTTATTGATGGAGTCCGGAACGAGTCGCGCGTGATTGAGGAGGGCCCATCCAAACTCAGCATTTTAGCCAGTGTCTCCGCGTTCGCTGCATTCCATTACTCTAGTGGTGCGCAATGTGTGGAGATCAATAAATGGGACGCACTTGAGCAAATATATAATTCTGTGATCGATGTGAGTAAAAAGGTGGTGTTTGTCTACGTTGTGCAGCAGCATCTTTTGTCTCAGGCTCAACAACCGGAAACTTGAAGCTTGAAGCTTGAAGCCTGACACGCCGGCGGGTTCAATATTTGAATGGAGATTCCACTCTGACATGAACGGCGCGCGTCGACTTTCGTATCAAGCGGCCAACGTTTCCATCGCTCTCCATCCATCAACACCCCCACTACCCCAACTCACAACCCAAGCCCCGGACAATCCCATCATCAAAAACATGCATTTTGATCTCTCTCTTTGTCGCTGCTGGCATGGCCCATCACCTCGGCCAGTCTCATCGCGTATAGCCTCTGTAAATCCCGTGATGACCCCACCCGTTCTAGGATGCAACGGCATGGTTTCCTGCTATGCCGCCGCTGGATTCGCGTTTAGCATCGTCGTAGCAGCTCTAGTAACACCGGCTGTCCTCCTGACCTGTAACACGGAGCTGGGAACGTGCTCGGAAGCATGCGCCCACCCCTTGAAGAGTGCGTGTGGTTTCAACGTTCCTGTCACTACGACGTACGACGCATTTACAGATTTTAATGACTCAATCGTGAACGGCCGCGAGCCTTGCACCTGAGTAGTGTTCCGACATTGTGTAATAAATGAATAATCGTAATATAATCCAAATTGGTACGCGGGGTTTTTTTTGGCCTGACGTATGAAATCCCTGCAATGATAGTTGTCGTTCTGCGAATCACTGGCATGTTGACGCGGATTGCGAAGCCCTAGCCTAGATTTGACCAAGTATCACTAGACGCTCGAGAGCATGCTGTCCCTCATGAGAACCGGTAGTTGATAATGGACCCGCTCCCACCTCCCCTGTCGGTAGGTCTAACCAGGATCCGGAACAGGAACGCATATCGTGTCTCAACGAGAAGTGCCGTTAATGAATGGGTCTCTGCGATCTACCCACGTTCGCAATTTCAGGGCGTGAAGCGGCAGGAACGCTAGAGTCCTGGGCGGTTGAGAAAATAGTCCACCCGCGCCTGTGCGGACTCGGCCACTCCTAAATTTCAGGTTTGTTTGATGTCATCCGACAGTCTCACAGCTGCGAGGATTTCACCAAACCTCGATGCACTCGTAACAACGGAAGTTGTGCCCTTGAATGCCGAGCAACGGCGGTTTATCAGTTATTGGGAGTGTTTTTGAGGACAAGTATGTGAATTGCAATAGATGAATGTCGTCCATTACCTGTTTCATCAGGCGCGCAGCCTATACTTCCAAGCTGGGTTCAGCCTCATGGTAATCCGAAAACGAATGCCACCGTCTCGATGTTGACCCAACCATAGGGCTTGGGCGTTGACCTAACGGTCTTGCGTCAAGGTATGGTCCTTGGAAGCACTGCCCTCGTGCGTGCCTTTTCCGAACATGACTTCTGGGACGCATGTGCCGGGGTGTGCCCCTTAGCGCTCAGTTCTGACCATCGACGGTCGGTTGACGTCCGGGACGCACGTCGTGGGGTTGACATCGATGGAATGGAATCACCACTATGTTCCGTTCTGTGTGCATCTTCAAAATAGCAATTTGGGTAACCAAAAGACATCCAACAGCTGTCAAAAGTACTTTCTACAATGAGTATGATTGATCATCTCGGACGACTCGACATGGGACTCACTGCCTGAAAATGTCAATAATGTTCCATTCAGGACTTCTCAGTATGAATTCAGAAGGCGCCCAGCAGCCTAGCCGATAGTCCAAAAATTGGTTCCATCCTCGCCGAGGCTCCTTTGAAGGTGGCAGCGACGAGCCCTGGGCACGAGTGAATATCAATGGCATTTGTCGGAATCCTATTATCATTCATAACGGATGAGTTCTAGTGGATTGAAAGAGGGGTCCATCTCCGCGTCGCCTGTGTCAATTGACATGGAGTATGTCTGCATTCTCCAGGACGCATGTTGCGCGATTTACGAATGAGATGGAACCATGACAGTAGTCCGCTCTGCACAGAATAATAGATCAATGTATAGTATCGATGGCGCGACCAGACCGCGCATCAGAAATCTATAAAGCGAGGAATTTGGGCGACCAAAGGACATCCAACAGCTCTCGAAAGCATCTTCAACTACTGTGAGTGCCATTCATTGTCTTGGATGACGAGACATGGGACTCAATGCTCGCCAATGTGGCAGACAATGCCCACCGCGAGCGGAACACTCAAGCGAGCCTCATCCACGACCTTCGAGGCCGAATTCCTCTTGGCCGATGGGAGCGTCTACACATGGGCTGGGGAATCCCCCAATAACCACACACTTCGAGAGCGACAGTGCCACACTGGAATATAATCAACCCATTAAGCGTGGGAGCCGCGATTGCACCGGCGAAGTGGGGGTCAACGATGTCTACATCTCGCCCTACTATAACGGCGAGAAGATAACGGGTGCGTTGAAGAGTCCCATGCCGTCAAAGTGCAAGATTGATGGAGGGGGATCCTGGTCCGCGGAGTGATGGAGGTAGGCGCACCTCGCTTCCCTTGTCCCAGACAATGCTCAATTTGATTCCAGCTGCGTCAGTAAGGAGGAGCAATGATAGGAGAATGAGAACTGGTAGTTGAGAAATTTATGTTGTTACCGATCGAGTCGGGGGTTTCATGGTGTTTTCACTCGAGTTCATGGGTCGCTAATTCGAACGGAAGGGAGGCTTGCGTCGCATCAAGCTTTTCGAGTGGTCATGCCGAGTCCTGAGTCCTGAGTCCTGCGTAGGCGGGCAGCTCCAGCAGTCGCGCACGCCTGGCCATTGTGCTTGCTGAAGCTGCTGCCTTGTATGTGTCGCGGGTGCTATTCTTCCTAGGATTGTCGAGATTGGGACAGAAGTTGTTCGGAACGCTCCGCGCGTGATTGGGGACTTGAAGTTCAAGCGCCCCCGCCTTCACTGCGACGCGTTGGTAGTGTGCAAAGGTGGTGACAAAGAAATGAGACACGCTTGAGCATGACGAGTACTGTTTTATCGAGCCGCATGCACGCAGGCATTCAGGGGAGCACCGGCCATATAGTAGCACTCGATGTGTGGCAGGCCCGACGGTACTGATGTCAATAACACCAATATCGATGTACGTAAATGAATTGCCACTCCGGCAGTCGGCAGAATGCACCTTGGGAATATTGACCGAAGGAGGAGCGAAGGGCTGATCATGATGCGCAATACTCCCGCTCCTCCCCAACATCTATCAGAATGGGCCCATCGTTCTGCGACTTCAAGCTTCGAGCTTCAAGCGTCATTGAGGCCCTACCGGGAAGTTTGATTGAATATTTGGCTGCGAGGCGCTCTCCTGACCGGCGGTTGTATTCTTGAATAAGGGGAAAGTGTTCCGTGTGTCGAAATCCAAGTGATCGCGAGCTGACCGCCTGGTTTGGGGCACCTGTGGCGAAGCGACATCGGATCTGGAATGCGGGAGCGTGGTGTAAATCAGGAGACCCAATACAGGTGGTCTGCGCCTGTGGTTCCAGATCTCCGGCACATCCGAGTTGATTTTTTGGCATCAGGATAGCTTGATTTGTGAAACCCACGCTTTCCTTGATACAGGCGATCTGCGCCTGTCCTTCCATTCAAACGTTCCTGGGGAATTGTTCAGGGGTACTCAACAATCTAGCGCACTAGTGGGGTATCGTGTGTCCGTGAACTATGCAGAGGATTCTGCGTCTGTCCTTCCATTCGAAACTTCCTGCTATGAGAATGGTCCCAATGACCTAGCGCACTGGTAGGTCAGAAAATGGTGGCGAGAAGTGCTGCTGATGGATTGTACTGTCAATATTCCGGGGCGCGATTAACAGTGCAATCGTGGTGGAAGAACTGGTCATTCCAAGGCAATGGCCGCACTTCCGGACACCGCAGAAACGAGCCCTGACGTGAATCGGAAGGAATGCAGCACCCGCCATCAGAATCCCAGTCTACTCATTCACGATGGATGAGTCCTAGTCGACTGTGAGAATGGTGCAGCCTCCGAGTTGCCTGTGTCAGCTGGAATTGAGTATGTACACTTCTCCAGGACGTACGCTGCGGGTTGACAGAGATGGAATGGAACCATCACGAGGTTCCATTCTGTGCTCGGGGGGATCCGATCCGAACCACACATTGAAAGCCCATAAGATGGGCAGTCTGAGCAACCAGAGACATCAAACAGTTCTCTGAATACCTTCCACTGTGAGTATCATTCATCATCTCAGACCACTCGACACGGGACTCACTGCCCGTCGATGTGGCAGACAATGCCCACTGGAACCGGAACAGTCAAGAGGACCTCATCCACGAGCTTCAAGGCCACATTCAGCTTGAGCGATGGGACCGCCTACGAGTTCACCGGGACATTCGCGCCCGCGATAAACACGCAATTCGAGAGTGGCAATGCTACACTGACGTACGCTCAACCCTTCCGATCCCAGGACTCCCCGTTCTCTGGGCGGGTCGGGACCGATAATATCAACATCTCGCTGGAAGACGGCGATACGATGGCCGGTGCATTGACGAGCCCCTTGCCGTCGGGGCATAATATTTATGGATCGGGGACCTGGTCTCAGCAGTGATGGAGGTAGGCGCGTCCTCACTCTCGCGTCCCAGATGATGTTAAATTCTCATTCCAGCTGCACCAAGGAGAAGCAATGATGAGAGGATGAGAATCGATAGTTGATAGTTCGCTTTATGTTGTTATCAATCGAGACGGGAATTTCAAGTGGGGTCCGCTTGAGTTCGTGGGTCGCTGATTCGACCAGAAGGAAGGCTCGCGTCGCGTTGAGCTTCAAGTTTTGCATGGGCGGGGGTTCCAACATTTGCGCGAATTGTCAAGAATGGTGCAACAGGGCCATCCGGAACGACCGGCGCATGATTGAGGACTTGGAGTCAAACAAAGAGCAAGGCCGGTTGCACGACGAGCGTTGTATTAAATCGAGCCGTGATCACGCGGTCATTGGGCTGGGCATCAAGGGATGGCTTGAAGGCGACTTCAGCGTGTAGCAGATCTGACAGCACTGGTCAACATCAGTATTAACGTATCAAATAAAGTGAAGAAGATCTGATGGTAGGGAAAGCACACCAATACTAGTGCAGCAGTTTCGGTGAGCACCTTTGACGCGTACACTGCTCAGACGCACCCTAGCCGCCCTATGTCTCTTTTTTCCAATGGGCGTCGACATTCATATGCACATGATGTCAGAGCTCTGTGACTTCTGACTGCACACAACTCTGTAATTGATCAGATGGGCGATGATAGCCGCAGCAGGGTGGGCGCAAAATAATGTTTGTATATATTGTGCAGTGGCTGGTCCAGAATTGCATCTCCGCGATGCGTCGTCCCCTAGTGGTGGCTGGACACCCCGCGGATTCGATCAAATTGTGGTAAAACGCATGCGCTCACCCTACTCCCTTCATCGACGTTCCCGCTATACATTTCTTCAGCCTCGGTTGAATGCCATCATCAAACATGCTCTTGTCTCCCTACTAGTTGGTCCAACCGCACATTTGAGAGTAGGATAGAGGTGGTATATCCGAGTGTCAATGGAATCGGTGTAGGTGATCCGCGGCTTTTGTTCCATTCAGTCGCCCAACAGCCTAGCGCCGCGTCGGTAGGTCAGAACATGGTGTCACTCGATTGATAACTTTCAAAATGGATTCTCGACTGCCGATTCTCGTTCTCTCATCACCTCCCCTGACTGACGCTGCTGGAATCAATCATGGGTTTGGCCATTCGTGGATGAGCCATGGCAACCGGCTTTTGCTGTGATGATAGGATGGTTACATAACCGTCACGTTACCGTGATCCCACACATTTTTGCAATGTTAATCATGATCAAACAAAAAACTCTGATGTCGTCAGGTCGCATCTGGCAAAGATTCGAGCAAGTCACCAAATTCGTGCCCGAGAACAGGCGCGTCTACCGCTCCTCCTCCCCAAACTACCAAGGGAGCGACCCCACACAGCGTCTCACCGATGACGCGGTCGCCTTCTTGCAGGACAACCGGATCTCCGGCATCGTCAGCTTTAACTCAGTCTCATACACGCCCGCCGAGCTCGCCCTGCTCAGTGCCTCTGGTATTGAGTACATGCACCTGCCAATCCCCGATTTTCACGCCGCGTCGCTGGACCAGCTGCTGGCCGCGTACAACTTTGTGCTCGATCGGGGAGACGACAGCGGTACCCTCGTTCATTGCGGTTATGGACATGGCCGATCAGGGACTGCGATTACTGCGATTCAATTGCACACGACGCGCGGCGTGAATCCTGAGAGGAATGTCTGGGGGTGGGAGAATCACGTTGAGACGCCAGCGCAGGTGGACGTTCTGACCAAGCTGCGGGACTCGTTCGAGAACACGGAGGTGAGGACTGACATTATGATAACATGCTCAAAGCTGATATGGAGCGGTTCAAGGTGTAAACTGCCCAAGTCAGACGTATTTTTCGCGTGGTGTCGAACATGTTTTTGTATCATGCCTAACATACTCCAGGAGTCCAGCTCAGGGCTCCTTCATAATCTATGACATCTTCTCCTTACGCTGTCGTCCATGCGAGTGCGCGCCCAGTTAGCTACACCAATTGCCTGCTACAGCGACCAGACGCCCGCCTAACGGCGCTCGAACACCTCAAATCTCAAGTTGTGCCACGCTTCTACCTTCGCCTCCTACTCCATCCTGGCGACTCGTTTCGGGAAAACGGAAGATCATCGATATTCTCATGATTGCTCAAGACTGGCATTATTCGGTTCAAATTGTTGTGAGCTACCCCATCTTCTGATGGTATCAGGGGTAGTCAGAAAGGAGGTACGCCGCGAGGTCGATACCAATGTACTCCCACCACAAGACGAACCTCTGAAGCAGCAATGCACCCGAACTACAGGTCGGATAGTATAAACCCGCCCTTCAATAATAGATAATGGTATATCGCCACGCGTCTTCCTCGCCAGAGTGCTCGATAGGAAGACGACAGTGGCGCTCTCGTTCATTACGGCGATGGACACGGCCGAACGGACTAGAATCACCGGAATTCGATTACACGCGTCTCCCACCCACCAGAAGCCAAACCTCTCAAGCAGCAGTGCATCCGAACTATGGGTCGGAGATAGTATAACCCCGCCCCTCGATAATAGATCATGGTGCGGCACGGCACGTCAGTATGCATTCTCTCGTCAAAAACTATATTGGATTCGACCCCATTCGTCATGCTTACTTCGGTTCACGCACTGGCATACACGTACTCGGATGGAATACCCCCTGAAATGAATAGGGACATGCCCTCGTGGATTCCTTGGATTCATCCATGCTGGCTGTCGTTGCTTCAAGCCCGCGATCCTTCCCCAGAGGATCACGGCAGCTCCGCATTGAAAGGTTGAAGACGGTACAAAAGCAGAGTCTGCCTATGGAGCCTGTACCACCATCCCCAAGAATTCACTTGCAGTGTGTTTCTATTATATCTTCCCTGTTATAGTGATCTGACGCTGCCACTCGCCAGGAATCCAACATGCCGAATCGGATCTGGGACAATTTCGAACGAGTTCACAGACTCCCCACGGATCGCCGCGTATACCGCTCCGCTGCCCCGAACTATGTTCAGTTCAAGGACGCCAGCCAGCACCTGCTTCCAGCTGCAATTGAATTCCTGAAAGAGGAGCAGATCTCTGGAATCATTTGCGTCAATGAGTACTCGTACAGTGGGCGCGAGATCGAGCTGCTCCAGGCCGCTAATATCCGGTACCTCCACCTGTCTGTCCGCGACCTCGAGGCTCCCTCGCTGGGCCAGCTCCGAGAAGCGTACCACTTCGTGGTCACCAATCGGGCCCACGACAGCGGCACGCTCGTCCATTGCGGCTTTGGCTATGGGCGAACAGGGACGGTGGTTACGGGAATCCAGTTACAGGAAACGTCTGGTGAGAGTCCAGACAAGAGTGTCTGGGTCACGGAGAATCATGTCGAGACCACGGCGCAAGAGGATATCCTCGTCAAGTTGCGGGATTCGCTCAAAAACAAGGAGTGAATATTGCTATTACCTGTTCAGAATTGAAATTGAGTGTAGCCTGCCTAAGTTGGTCCCACCCCTTACGAATTGTTACAAGGATGTGTTTTGTCTAGATAGTGTTCAAGTATCGTTTCCGGTTTCGATATCAATATAGTTTCCGATTTCTTTGCCCACATCAAACGTTTTCGCACTATGTTGGGCGTGATTTGCGTTATGCTCAAAATACCCCCAGCTCAACCCTCTATCACGGCCATCGTCTTCCTTATTTGTATCACTATCCGAGTGTACCCCTCTCGCTGCTACAACAATCTGAGACTTCCGCAGGGAATATTCGAGGGCGCCAACGCCATCGCAAACACTCCATCACCACTGATTGAAGTGCCGCGAGCGAACGCGTCCTGCACGGCGCAGTCGCCCGCAGCATTTGGTTCTGGGGACTAGGGCTCCCTACAAAACGCATTCCTGTTCATCTGCTTACGTCGTCAGTCCTACCTACATTGAGCTCCTGAAAGAGCTTGTATGTGTTGTCGTTGACCGATCCTAAACTGCCAATGAAGACAACTGGTCGTGCTGAAGACCTCGGCTTGGAATCCACTCCGAGGTCGTTCGTCACGTCTATTGGAAGGAGCATCGCTTATTCGGTCTACGGTGCAAAAATCCCAAATGCTGAACGATTAAATTAGTTTGGACTCGAACGATTGTCTCAGGTGCAGGTCACTAGACTGACTTCACTGCATCATCCACATGAAACCATGTTGTTAGGCATGGCAGCAATTGCATGCTCCCATTCCACCCACGTTCAGCGAAGACCGGGCGTTTCGAGTTGCGAGAACCCAGCTGTTCTGGGTGTACGTCCTCGCCTGGGGGGAGGACAGCCAATGCCTACGAGCCGTCTCCTTTGAACTGCTCTCGTGGTGAAGTATTTGATGGTACTCGGCCGTGGTCTCATCGAGGGCTGAATTTGAGGCGCAGCCGCGAATTCGAGGCAGGGTTACTGTTTGAACTTTGTGTAATACTGGCATCAGTGGCATGTGGCGGCGGAACAGTGTCACAGCACTTATCCTGCCGAGCGGCAGCCGGGTTTTGGGCTGTTTGGAGTCCAGGCTCTTGCCCTCCATCCCTCTAATCGATAAGGCGACGTTTATTGATCTTTATTGATCTCACACTCCACGGACCGACAGCGTTGTCTCACTACCAATTAGAAATTGCGATGACAAGATCGGTCACCTCAACCCCATATCCAACCCTATCATGACCAGTCGTTATTGAAATCCGGGTTGAATCGGAAAATTTGTGTCCTTCAGCGATACAGGAATATGCCTTTGTAAAGGCTTCTTTATTCAAACCCTCGGGTTCTGCTCAACCTACTAATCTAATTTTTTTGCCAGGGCCGAGCCGCCGAGATCGAGAAAGACATCTCCTCGTCAACACTATGTAGGACGTTTGCGGAGCTGGAAGGGCCGCATGTTGAGAAGCTCGAGTTCGACATATTAGCCCACATTGTCAGCCCAACCTTTCCAGACTGCGGTTCCTGCAGGTACGCATGTCAATCAACCCGTGTAATCATAAATGCCCCATGCGGTCTATGATGCAGGATTTTATGGCGTCGTCGTTGGAATCGCTCAGGTCAAGCACGTCAGATCGATTTCGCCAAATCACGGCACCCGCAAGGAGCTCTGTCGCGAGGAACACTACCTGTCCAGTGCTTAAAGCTCCCACATTCCACGGTGGCATTGGTCGGCTATTGTGGAGCGTATTCCTCGCTATGGGTCTGGTAGACCCTCACTCAATGTGGGGATATTGCCCACCGCGCTCGGGAAAGAGTTCAAAGCTCAGAGTGACTTACTAGTTGGGATGAACCACAAGCGACACGAGGATCAGGGAGCACAGAATGTAATTGGGTTCTATTTGGCCTACTAATATTGATGCTAGGGCCAGGCCTCCGAGATCAAGGGGGCATCTCTCGTCACACCGTGTCCCCAATATGACACTTGTGGAACTAGAGGAACTGTGTGGCACAAAACTCGAACTGTGGAAGCGCATGCCTATTAATCTACATATGTTGCTCACCCGGGTTTTTCAGACCCCAAGGCACTCGCAAGTACGCACATCGGCCGAACTGCATGATCACGAAAACCCGATCCCGAGTTAACAGATCGAGCGAGACCATGCTTCATTCACGCACAAGTCAGGCGCAACCCTCGACCGAGAGATCAATCCGGGACCGTGCGCGACTTAGGTGGAGCCGAAATTGGGGGACTGGTGAGTAATATCTTTGAATGAATCGCTCGTATACCGTGGCTGAAATTTTGACCACAGCTTCGCGAAAAGAGACGGGCGGAAAGAAGTGCTCAGGCAGGCACACCAGTCCAATGCGGTCTTCGTTCCATCTGGGATGGAAAAACAAGAGTATAGGGCCGGTTGGAGAGTGCAGGGAACAGGGCGGAGGCGGGGCAAGCGAAGGCAAAAGTGGAATGAAAGGCGAAGGATGCGAGGGGTATGCCAAGGTGCCGGGAGAGGCTCGGAAACGGCAGGGGAGCCAGAGAAATGTCCAGTCGGTTTGTAGTGTGCATTTTACTTTCCGCGTTGTGGATATTCAGTGACGACCTAATCACCGCCCATTCCAGAACGCCTTCCAATTCCCGATTTCGAGACCGCGTCGTTGGGCTAGTTGATGACATGCGACTTTGTAGTCGATCACGGAAGCGACAATGGTCCTCTCGTCGATGGTTGAACGGGGCTGGGATCACTGGGATCCGCTCAGGCGCGGCGCGAATTTCGTCTGTCAGTCGAAGAACTACACCGCACCGGACGTACAGAGATCCGTTGGGGAAAACGGAGGTGAGGGTTCATGCTGTCATAACCCTGTCTTTTCCTCATCCGAGCGTATTTTTCCCATTATGAGCACATCACCCCTGATTGAAGTACTGCCGTCGATAGTGTCGAGGACGACACAGTCGCCCGTAGTACTTCGGTTCGGCGGCCATGGCTTCCTACGAGGCACATTCTTGCAGCTTGCATTCCCATCCATCTGAAGAGGAAGAACTAGAGCCAGATTCCAGTCGGGGGAGCAGGGACATTTATCAACATCATGATGGTGCGACTGTGCATCTCTTTGGTCAGGACATGGGTGCATCAAGTTTGAATCAATTTCTAAAGGCTGTACAACCACGCATAAGGACAAGCCTTTCTGCCAGAAGCGGCGGGTGCCAAAGACATTTTATCAATTGGTGAATAACGATTCGGAGTCGTGGACGAGGGTGACTGATTATCTAGAATCGATCGTGAACGAACCCGTATGTAAGGTTCGCTAGAGGGCGGAATTGTAACCACACATTCGAAACAAATTCATTTACCCTGTTGCAAACAATAGCTAGGTTCGACGATGACGGACACTTGCGATCAACAATCTCGACTCTCGGTAATAAATTGTGCATGTGAGGAACAACGAATTTCAATCTTTATATTGAACCCAGCCCTGGCGACTTTGCAATGTCATCAGCGCCGTCGAGGGAAGGAGGAATGAATTCATGGCATTGATGAGGGCTCTCCCAGCGTCTCAGCGCCAGGAACGTCCTTATCAATATCGATTCCCGCCATCGATCGAGGCCGAATCACCGACAATGGTCAACCGATTCCAATCTAACCAAGATCACTCATCGCATCAAGTATATATTGGCAAGAGTGTTGTTTATTCCAGCACATCGCAGAATCCACAATGCAAGATGCTCGAATCGCCTAGATCCAGCGCCTGAGCGCCGAGCACCAGACCGATGCTTCCCGTTGACGTTGTTCATGTGGTGAAATCCACCAGGCCCACAGGAAATTATCAACCGCGCAAGGCACGGCGACTGTCAATTTGCTCAACAATACACCATGAACTACCGTTGATGGTCCCCATCAGCCTCGCTCAGATCTTCGCCGGATTTGATGAATATCACAAACTACCAGTCGAAACGCAATGGTGCACCGGCGCACAAGGCATGCAAACAAACAGTGTCTATTAGTGGCATTATATTGTTTATCTACACGGTACGCAGCATCATGGTGCCGCTCATCATCTCTATGAAATCGACTGATGGCTTAAACAAAGGAGGCGAAGACACAAGAGGGCCATTTTGATTTGATAAGTCTTTTCAACCTGCAAACGGCCGATGCATCGGCAAGTACTGGTGTCGCCTGTGTACATTGGTTGGTGGTTCATTGAGCAGCCATTTGCGTGGTATGGTTAAATCTTTGATGATATTCGGGATATCGAGGCTGAACGAAGCCCTTGGAGGCGGCTACGGCGCGGCTGTAGGTCTGGGCGAATGAGGCAGACTCCAGGGACAAAGGAGAATAAGAGGTGAAGGAGAAGACAGAGGCGAAGGATAGGGAGTTGAAGGCGAGAGTAGAGGGGAGGTGAAGAGAGAGCGGAGTCCAGCGCAAAGGCGGCGACTAGTAGGAGGCGAAGAAAGAGGAATGATCATATGTGATTCAGTGAGCCGTATATTTTTTAAGCCGACTCGAGGTGAATTATTCGCTAGTACTTGGGCATGGCGGTCTCGAGGGCTGAAGCGCTGAAGTGTAACCACAAATTCGAAGCAGGACTACTCTTGGTGAGCAGCAATGCGGCCAGGGTGGCGCTTGTTCAGCCGAGCGGCAGCTAGATTTGGGACTGTTTGGCAGTCAAGCTGTTGCCCTCCATTAGCCTCTATATCGATAACTCGCAGTCGCACTTGGCCTCCACGGACTGGCAACAGCGTTGTCTCACTACCGATCGGAAATCGCGATGACAAGATCGGTCACCTAGACCTCATATTCAAAATCCATCATTATTGAAATCCGGGTTGAATCGGGATACAGGACCTTCAAGAACGACGCGGGAATGTGCCTTTCCCAAGATTTTTTTATTCAAACATTCTGCCTACCAATTTTCGCGCCAGGGACGAGCCGCCGAGATCAAGAAAGGCATCTCTTCGCCAATAGCATGTCCCCACACATATGAGGCTTGTGGAGCCGGGGGAGCCATGCGTCGAAAAGCTCGAGCTCTGAAAGCGCACGTATATTAACCTACATTGTCGACCCAAACTTTCCAGATTAGATGCTGGCGGGTACGGTGCAGTCTACGATGCAAGATCTCGCGGTATCATTAGGATTGCTCAGGTCAAGCGCATCGGATTGATTTCACCAAGTCCCAGCACCCACAGGAAACCACGTCGCTAACGCCACCTGTCAAGGGCTTAACACTTCCATATTCCATGGTGGACATCAGCCGACTATTGTGCACCGCATCAGTAATACTCCTCTGATTCTGTGAGGGTCCTCACTGGATCCGGGGCCTATTACTACAGACTACTGGAGCCGCAGTCCATCACGCTCAGGCAAGATTTCAAAGCTTAGAGAGACCCACTAGTTGGGGTGAACTACAAACGACGCAAGGACCAGAAAGCACGGAAAGCGGTTGGGTTTTATTTAGTCTACTAATTTTTGTGCTGGGGTCAGGCCGCCGAGATCAAGGGATGCATCTCCTCGCCAGCACTGTGTTTTACAAATATAACTCTCGCGGAACCAGAGCAACTGTCGAAAAGTTTGAGCCCGGAGACGCACGCATATTAATCTACATCGTCGGCCTGTGCGTTCCAGACCTCAAGATGCGCACATCAACCAAACCGCACCATGACGAACACCCGATCCCGAGTTAGTGCTTTTTAATAGACCGAGCGAGGCCGTCTTTTATTCGCGCATAATATTAATTTGGATGCAATCCTCGACCAAGATCAGTCCAGGATGATCGTGCGCGACTTGGCCGATCGGCGAGCAATTCGACGGTGGAGGTGGAGCTGAAACCAGGAGATTGGTGAGTAACACTTTGAACGAGTCATTCGTATGTCGTGGCTGAACTTTCGATTGCAGCTTCACGAAAGAAGACAGGAAGAATGAAGAACCCGGGCAGGCACGCCAACCCTCTCCTCTCATCATCCTCTCATCATTCCACCTGAGGTGGAAAAACGAGAGCAGAGTACCGCTTGGTGGATGCGGAGAACGGGGCAAAGGCGGAGCAAAGGACGAAAACGGCGGAGAGCGAGGCGAGGGATGCAAGGAGTGACGCATCGATGACGCAAGGACGGCATGGGAGGCTACACATCTTGGTTTGGGTCTGTTTGCCATCGATAAAGCGTTAAGGCACCCTCTTCTTCTCGTTGACATTCGTGTGCTCAACCTCGGGAACCACCGACAGCGCTTTCTCACTGCCAATTTCAACATACACCATGAGGTCGTTATTGGATTCCGAGTTTGCAATCAGGGCAGTACCCCTTAAACTCGTCTCCGGGCCTATTGTGAAGAATCCATCACCACGACGTGGCCGCCGAGAGCGCTTCAATCCGGTGAAAATCTATCAAGGCACCCCCTCGCAACTCGCACATGGCTCAAGCCATTCACCTTTGGGTGCTGTCGTTTTGTTTGGAAGCGGCATTTGACCTTGGTCGTTCTGAGCCCTATCCATCAGACTAAGATCTGATTCCATCTGGATCCCTATCGTCGGACACGCAGGGCTGATTGGAACACCAAGACTCACATGCACGCCCCTAGTACGTCGCACATGTAGAAGTTAGTGGGACGATCTGACCGGTCGGACCGTAAGCGACGGCCTCCAGTTTTTGTAGAGCCATGTCTGCCGTGTTTGTCGACGTGGACGAATGATTACCTGGAATTGATCATGAACAAACAGAGACACTGTATCATTCCATTCGAAACAGAGTCACCTTTTTACCTCTACACATTGCTGATTTTGTGATCGATAGCTCGATATAGTACCTGGTCCAGCGATGAGATGATGGATAGCATCAACAATCTTGACCCTCGATAATTGTACACGTGTCAAACGTTACACAAACTCCGAATCCAACTTGGTGAGTATCTGGAAGGATAGCGTCGCGCTTCAGCAACATAAACTTCAAATTCTCATATTCTACTCGATCGACTAACATGCCCATGTTTCCATCTGAGCCCACCAATGTCCTCAAATGGCGAACCATGCTCGCCGAAACCGTTGAAGATGGGAGGGTGACATTGAAGGAGGTTGGGGGAACACATGTGACGAAACTCGAGTTGTGGAAGCATAAGGACAAATTCATGGTACGGACTCTCCGGCCGTTTCATGAAGTTCTTGTTTAGGTCGCCAACGTCCAACCCCACTACGAGCTCCTCAAATCACATATGTAATTATCGACCGATTCGAGTTCAAGATCGTTTGTGGCGTCCATTGGCAACGGTCTCGGAGTCCTCGCAATCCACAAGCCGGGACTCTCAAGCGGTTCTCAGTGGCCTGAAGTTAGCCCAAGGACGACACTGCAAGTGTGCCAGTCCCACGAAATTACGCCGCCCACACGAAAGAAGGTCGAGGGGCCCCTGCCAGCTCCTCAAAACATCCAGATTTGACTCTAAAGATCAGCCAACACTCAAACAACTCCTCCAACTCGGCCAATGCCTAACAGACATTGGCCGACAGGCTCGGAGGAGCATTATAAGCTGTTGGATACACAACGTTATTGGTTCACAAGGACCTTATTTATCTACTTATGTAGGACGAAGCGTCCGGGTGCCACCCACCATATCCGTCATGCGGTCCATGCGGCGCTGGGGTCGCCTGTCACAAAGAACATGGGGGGGATCCGGAAGCCAGTGAATAATTGGGGTGGTATGCTAATTACTAATTACGCAGAGCGCTGTGTCGGTGTGGATAGGGTGCGCGGCGGGTTGTACTGGCAATGTGGGACTGTCACGTAGCCCACTCAGACAGTGGGG
>QGOG01000137.1:0-12352 GCA_003313185.1 Collybia sp. MG36
GTGGCTAAAGTAGAGCGGGTTTCGCTGTGGCGGCGATCTTCGGATAAATTCGCCAGCCAGGCGGGGGAGTATTCAGTTGAGTGGGTCTTGGAGCTGGGCAACAACTGTCCTAGCATAGGGATCGCTGTCCTTGCACGGTGAGTCAATCGCTTATTTCCTCACCCATTGATACTCATCCATAGACAACCACACCTGGTGCCCCCCAGCGACGGCTGTCCAACGCCCTCGCTTTTGTTCGTGTGGAACGACGAGGCAGCAACAACGACGCGGCGGCCTCAACAACGACGCAACAACCCTGACAACGACACAACAACCCCGACGACGACACGGCAATAACCCCAACAACGACGCAACAACCGCGCAACAACTCCGACGACGACACAACAACCCCGACAACGACAACGCAATAACCCCGACAACGACAACGCAATAACCCCAACAACGACGCAACAACCCCAATAACGGCGCGACAACCTTGAGGACAACACAACAACCCCACGAATGATAAGGTGGTAATGCCGAGATATTGGGAGCGGGGCGGCCTACGAGGTCGCAACGCGACGGCGCAAACTTATCCGGACAGGGTGGTGCGCAGGGGATCGAGAGCGGGAGGTCGACGATGCGGCCGAGGCTCGTGCTCAGCCCGCGCTCGCCGGCTTTAGTATTTACCAATGGATACACTTTAATACTATCTGACAATAATACAATCATTGTGCCTACTATTCTGTGACAATGCAGTGATTATTGTGCCTATAACTGCCTATCCAAGCACTATCTCAAGTCCTATGAGCTGCCAATATTCTCCTATTAATGCCTTCTGAGATCTATTCATTTGTCTATCACACTATTGCTGCGCTCTAGACGGGCTATTTTTTGTCTATTGAAATAGTAAATGGACAGAAAATAGGCGAATGGTCTCAGATGCTAATTGGACTATCTGTGACTATCTGTGACTATTGGACTTTCAAAGTCACAAATAGTCACAAATAGTCAGGTCAGCATTTTGCTGATGAAGGCTGGCCCGATATAATCACGACCGGAAACAGGCTAACCGCTGCGAGTGAAGAGCCTAAGGTATCATACCTGCCAGACTATCCACGGCGTTTCGGTGGATGAGACCCTGCCCCGTTGTGCTGGGGCATCAAGCGGCCCTCGCCGGTGTGCGGCCGCCGCACTCGTCCGCAGAGAAGCGCAGGTGGCGACGTGCCTATTTCTCCCCCGAGATGCACATCACTTGCGAGAATATCCTTGCCGTGGTGCATGAGAATTCCAGGCTGTGATGTGGAACCCACGAGGCTCAAGCCGGTTTCACGCCCGGTATAGACGAACTATTTTTGGTCAGTGATGCTTCGTGCGATCGTCATTTCACCCGAGTGGGCGGGGTTGGGCTGATTTCTTTAGACTTGTCTGAACGCATTATTCCTATCCTATCCATACCGTCTCGTTGGTGCACTCACGAACGCTGCTGTGGTTTCTGCCGCTGTCCAAATCAATTTGTGCATTTTCACACACCAGCTGTTGTAACCAACCCAGAGAACTGATCATCATCCCTGGATCACTTTTAGATGACGGGCATGGAACCGTGGAACCATATCAGGCAGCTGCGAGGCTTGCACTCCCTCTTGGGCCCCCGCCAAACATAGGTTGTATGTGGTAGCTGATGGTACAGTGCTTTTTTGTTGTGTGCGTCCATGGTGTTGCAGCCCACACAATGGAGACGGCAGATCCAATCGGACGGCACGTGAGGCTACTCGAGCGTGAAGGCCTGGAATGGCCAGAAACCAACGATATAGTTGTGGTCGAGTCCTTGTCTACATCATCATGTCTAGCTGTCTAACTGTTGTGTGTCGTATCGCGTGACCGCCGGAGCTAGGCGCCCTGCTCCGAGTTGCAACAATACTTATAAGCCTTTGTGGATTCCCGGGAATTTTGTCTTAGCCTACTCGAATTGAATATAACAAAAATTTCGCACTGACGCCGGTGCATTACATGAGATGGTGCATACATTGATTGACCAAACCGATTTCCGGCCTAGACGGTATCGGATCCTGACATGCTATCTGTTCCCAAATCTAACCCATCGTCGCCCGTTTTGGTACTAGTCGGACGCCGGACCACGAATGCACTGGGGGCTGAGATATTCGTCTGCCACGCCTGCCCATGGGCCAGGCGCGCGATGATCAGGTACCCCGATATTTGCTGTCGCAGGTTCGTCAGCTCAGAAAAGTGGCGGCGGGGGAGAACGACAAGCGCACCTGCATCGATATCGACGCGCTCACGAATGGATTACCGACCGGGATGCCTATCCCACTTGTGATCAGGCAGCCCGTGCCGATGATGGAATAGAGTGCGGATGACTCGATGAGCATCGTGATCACAGATGTGTAATCCCCCCCCACACTCGTGGATGTGAGGCTCTTCCGCATGGACCGTCGGTGGGCGATGAGGCGGGCGAGGACGAGGATGGTCACGATGATATTTGTGCTGAATGAGAGGGTGTAGTATGTAGTGACCCAGTCGGGGATGAGTGTCCCCGCAATTGACGAAGCTGGGTGCACTGCGGAGGAAAAGTAGAGAATGGCGGTGATGGAGGATGCAAGGAGCATGAGGAGTGGGAAGAGGATGACTACGTAGGCTATGTATCGGCCCACAGAGTACCACACGACCCAGCAGCGCCAAACCTGTCTGGGTCGTAATTGATGCTCGATATATTTGGACTACACACACCATGAAGAGTTCTGACAAGATCAATAATGCTGCACTCGCGACTTGGCCGACCATCCCCGCAGCGCCACCAACACTCTGCTGGTAATACACCCACGGACCCCCGGGGAAGTTCCTGTTCTCGATGAATATCAGCTGCGCGCGGTGTGCCTGTGCCACCTGCGCGACACTCGAGATGAGGAACAGGAGGGACATGTAGGCCAGCAAGAATGTGTACCGCCGCGCCTTGCGTTGTTGCCAGAGGTAGCGGGTGCAGATGAAATAGAGGACTACCTGGGCGCCTGGTGATGGGTATCAAAATAAGCAATGAGGGATGAGGACGAGGACGAGGACGAGGAAGGTATACCGTATCCGATGCCGGAAATGAAGTCGGTGGCGAGATAGTATCGTTCAAAGGCTACTTGGGCTGCAGGTTCTTTTGGTCCAAAGTATTGTGCCATGACTGACGATGAGCTCAGGGTGACAGGGACCCGTATTTATGCGAATGGCTAGTCTCCTAGGTGCAGGACTAAAAAAAAAAGAGAATCTTCTATCTGTTCCAGATGGTCTGATAATCATAGTGTACCAACGCAGGGCGCTGATGACGGGAAACGCAATTCACAAATTGATGAGAAGGGGCCCTTCCCAGGCCCACCCGCGCGGCGCTGCAGAGCTGACACCCAATGGTCTTGGGATTGGGTCGTGCCCACCCGAGTCGTCACCCGCGGTCATCTTTGCCGCGGGTTCGACTTTAGATGACCAAGTTCAGCACGCAAAGCCCCTCGCGTGTCCGCCGTTGTCGTGCCAGTGGCTTTAATTTTGGCTTAGGGCCATCGCTCCAGGTGGGATTTGATTGTGCCTCGTGGGCAGCGCATTCCATTCAAAGGCATGAAACTTTGAAGGCCTGGAACGGCCAGAAAAGCGATGATATCGTTGTGAATTTAATGAGCCCCCTATCTTTCATCAGAAGGTCGGTGACCTCGGAGCGGAAATTTTGATGTGACATGGGCTTTTGTAACGATTTCACGTGCTCATTTGAATACCACCCCAAATTGGGGTGACGTCATTTTCTGAGTTTGGTGCGGCATTCCTCGGCCAGATGCATGATGAATCCAGTCCTCGCGAGGTCAGAATCTCATGCTTAGGCTTAATCCTTCAGAGTTTTCTGAACGCGACTCTCCCTCACGTGCGTTGGTGCACCGACGAACGCGGGCATCACCTCCTCTTCTTGTCCGAATCAATTTATCGCCGTAACTCTAGGAAGTTGCAACCTGATCATCATCATTGAGCCATTTTTATTAGCGGTAAAACAATCCGCGTGGGACCGTGGAACCATATCGGACAGCCATGAGATTTACACTCCCCCTTGGGTCCCTGCCGGGTGCACTCTGCAAAATTAATCTCGCCACTAGCGAGCACTCGTAACCGGAGGTGAAACATTAACCCTGCAGCTACGTGCCACAGTCCACCCGGATTTCCATCTTTAAATCGGTTTGGTCCGTCGCCGAGGCTACCTTCCGCTATTGGACGTGAATGACTCATGTACATATATCAACTCCCTTTATCGCCCGGGGCGTTGGAACCTTTACACAGTAGGCCTTTGTTAAATATTCGGCCCATACAGTTCAAACTCTACAAAAATGCAGGCGCATTGTGACGTGGGATGGTGCACAAGTTTAGACCAAACTTGATTTCTGACCTAGACGCTAGCAGTTCCTGACATGCTGTCCGTTTCGATGCCTAACCCATCTTCTTCCGTTTTAGTATTGCCCGTAAGTACTTGACGTCGCGCCACAAATGCACTGGGGGCTGATATATTTGTCCCCCACGCCTGCCCATGGGCCAGGCGGGCGATAATCAAGTACCCCGATATTTGCTGTTGCGGGCTCGTCAGCTCGGGCAGGGGAGAGAGTAAGAGAATAATTACGGACCTGCATCGATATCGATGCGCTCACGAATATGGTACCAACCGGGACACCCACTCCATTTATGATCAAGCAAGCCATGCCGATGATGGAATAAAACGCAGAAGACTCGATGAGCATCGTGATCACAGATGTGTAGTCCCCCACGCTCCCAGACATCAGGCTCTTCCGCACGGACCGTCGGTGAGCGATGAGGCGGGCAAGGACGAGGATGGTCACAATGATATTCGTGCTGAATGAGAGGGTATAATATATAATAGCCCAGGAAATGGTGTGAATCCCCGCGACCAGCAAAGCAGGGTGCACCGCGGAGATAAAATACAGCACGGCGGCGATGGAGGAGGAAAGGAGCGTGAGGAGTGGGAAGAGGGTGACTGCGTAGGCGGTGGATCGGCCCACGGAGCGCCACACGACCCAGCAGCGCCAGACCTGTCCGGGTCGCAATTAAAGCCCATGCAAAATCCTTTTGGACGGCACACACCATGAAGAATTCTGACAGGATCAACAGCTCCGCACTTGCGATTTGGCCCACCATACTCCCAGCCCCACCAGCACTCTGCTCCGAATATGCCCACGGGCCCCCAGGGTAATTCCTGTTCTCAATGAACACCAGCTGCATACGGTGCGCTTGCGCCACCTGCGCGACGCTTGAGATAAGAAATAGCAGGGTCATGTAGGCCAACAAGAACGTGTAGCTCCGGGCCTTGCGCTGACGCCACAAGTAGCGGGCGCAGATCAAATAGAGGACTGCCTGGGCACCTGGTAGTGCATATCAGAATAAAAAGTATGGTACTAGGATGAGGACAAGGAAGATATACCATATCCAATACCAGAAACAAAATCGGTGGCGAGATAGTATTGTTCAAGGACTATCTGGGACGCAGGTTCTTTTGGTCCAAAATACGAGGCCATGGCTGACGATACTAGTAGGAGCTTAGGATAGCAGGGACCAGTCGATATTTATACAAACGGTTAGCCTCATGCACGTAAGCAAGCCGACGGAAATCAATATTTCCGCCCGTTACAGCCCAGTTGATCATCAACGCGAACACGCTCCTCAAACTGATGAGGAGGAGCCCACCAACAGGGCTGCAAAACTGAAACCCAATGGCCTTACCTTGGTTGGAATACGGTTATCGTTGGCGAGGGTTCAACATAACATCCAACCTCAGCAGGCGAACATACGCCGTCGTGCCCGGAGTGGGCTGGACCGTCATAGCTCCAAGGGGATTTCATTCTGTCCCAAGGACCACATACATAAGGAGATATTTCAATGAATTTAGATTCGTCGACACAAGTAGTAACCAATCATACCGACGGGGGACACTAGTGCAATCATGACTCCATCATGCAACTGTCAACTTCAGGATCCAGTGTGGAAGCAACCGGTTGATGCCAGAATTACGTAAATTTTTGCTCACTCCAATCCGAGTCTGTGCCATCATCGATGCATCATCCATGGCGGCTCTTCGCAAGGCATCAGGAAAAAGCAATTGCGAGTACCGCAGAACCACATAGATCTACACAGGTCTACACAGGTCTACATAGACCACCCATAGCACCCATAGACCGCCCGCCGGCGGCCTGGTGTGAAGAGACCAGTGGTCAAAGCTCTGAAATCTGTCCCCGTACAAACTACGAACATTCGTCTTATATACTATCGGCAAGTCCTTAGCTATCTAATTTTGGAAGGTAATTTATGAGAATAGCTACTGGTTTTTTGCTGAAGGATGGGGCGTATACTCGCACGAATTTCTCATGTTCCTGCGTGCGCCTGGGTCGGACGAGATTTCGACCAGTGGGTGCTGAGCCGTTTCCTACTCGATCCGAACCACGGATCCGAGTCTCGTAGAGAACTAATCACCATTTTTAGGTCTCTGTTGGATGACGGGAAAATATCGAGCGCTCCTATTGAATGTAAAGCATCGCACCTGAATTTCGATCTTCAGATAGGTCCGGCCCATCGCCCAGGCTATCGTCCTTTGTCCTAGACGCGGGGGACTAATACACGTGCACTGATGATGCGGCGCCTTTGCGTCCGCGGCGTTGCAGTCCTTACGATGTCGTCGATTGATTCCTGGCCTACTCAAATTAAATATGATACAAATTTCACCGCACTGAGGCCGGTGCACCATTACATGAGATGGTGCATAAATTCATTACCAAACCTAATTTCCGGCTCAGACGCTCGCGGTTCCTGACATGCTATCTGTTCCCAAATCTAACCCATCGTCGCCCGTTTTCGTCTCAGTCGGACGCCGGACCACGAATGCACTGGGGGCTGAGATATTCGTCTGCCACGCCTGCCCATGGGCCAGGCGCGCGATGATCAGGTACCCTGATATTTGCTGTCGCAGGTTCACCAGCTCCGGAAAGTATGGGCAGGGGAGAACGAAAAACGCACCTGCATCGATATCGACGCGCTCACGAATGGGTTACCGACCGGGACGCCTATCCCAGTCGTAATTAAACAGCCCGCGCCGATGATGGAATAGAAAGCGGAGGACTCGATGAGCATCGTGATCACAGATGTGTAATCCCCCGCGCTCCCAGGCGTCAAGCTCTTCCGCACGGACCGTCGGTGGGCGATGAGGCGGGCGAGGATGATGATAGTTACAACAATATTCGTGCTGAATGAGAGGGTATAGTATGTTGTCGTCAAGTGAGGGGTGAGTGCCCCCGCGACAAATGAACCGGGATGCGCCGCAGAGAAGAACTCGAGGATCGAGGTGATGGAGGAAGTGAGGAGCATAAGGAGTGGGAATATAATGACTGCATAGGCAACGGATCGGCCCACAGAGTACCACACGACCCAGCAGCGCCAGACCTGTCCGAGTCGTAATTGAAGCTCAACATCGTCTGGTCGCACGCACCATGAATAGTTCCGAAAAGATCAGAAGTGCTGCGCTCGCGACTGAGCCCACCAGACCCCCAGCTCCGCCAACGCTCTTCTTGAAATACGCCCACGGCCCCCCGGGAAAGTTCCGGTTCTCGATGAATATCAGCTGCGCGCGGTGTGCCTGTGCCACCTGCGCGACACTCGAGATGAGGAACAGGAAGGTCATGTAGGCCAGCAAGAACATGTGCCGCTGGACCTTGCGCTGCTGCCAGAGGTAGCGGGCGCAGATGAAATATAAAACTGCCTGAGCGCCTGGTGATGGGTATCAGAATGACCAACAAGGGACAAGGAGGACGAGGAAGTAATACCATATCCGATGCCGGAGATGAAGTCAGTTGCGAGATAGTATCGTTCAAGGACTACTTGGGCTGCAGGTTCTGTTGGCCCGAAGTATTGTGCCATGGTTGACGATGGGAGGTCAGGATGGCAGGGTACGACCCGTATTTATGCACATGGCTAGTCTCCTGTGCGGAACTAAAAAAAGACGATAGAAACAACCTTTCCATCTGTCTTGGCTAGTTTGATGATCATGGGTGTAACAACACAGGGCGTCGATGATGGAGAAGACGATCCGCGACTTGGTGAGAAGAGACCCTTCCCAGGCCCACTACCAGCGCTGCAGAGCTGACATCCAATAATCACCTTGAGGCCGTCGGCTCCTGCCAATCCCAGCCCCGACTCAGTGGCATCGCTCCGGTCCGCTTCCGGTGCGGATTCAACTTAAAACGTCCAACTTCAGCATTCAAAGCTACTCCCGCGTGTCTGCCGTCCTCATGTCAGTGGCTCAGACCGTCGTTCCAGGTGGGCGTCTTGATCATGTCCCGTGGGGAGCGCGTTCCGTTTGAGGGATTGTATGGGTATACATACCTTGTCATAGTAATAACCGATCGTGTTGGGGCGTTGACGCAGACATGGTCACGTAAATGTCGTCCTGATCGATCACACAAGTGTCAATAGAACCAAGCGTGGGGCGATCCTAAATCACACACTCTCGAGAGTCGCTGATGGTCAATCAAACTCCACTTGACATATGTATGTGAGCGCTGCGCTGGTGTTGTTATGCCTGTGGTGCGCCATCTGCCTCAAGCAGAGTCAAGGAGAAGAGCGAGCCTGATTCAAGTGACTCAGACGCCATGGCGGAATGGGCCCGATGAAGCACAACGGGCCCGATTGATGATATTAATAGACAGCCGATGGTGAGTAGAGAGTTCCAATCAGCTGGCTACGTCAAGCGGGCAATAGCCAGGTGATGGCGAATTCAAACCCCTCAGAAGTTCAACGCACCACTATTACCCCCTATCTGAACATGGGCCTGTGAAACGCGCAAATCGATGGGGTCCCTGAGCTAATGATAACACGAGAATCATCCCACGACTGCACAAGGTATTAGTAGTGTCAATGATTGCAACAACGTCGGCGATTTCTTAGGCAAGAAGGGGACGCGATGGGCTCAGATCGTATGAGCTGGTGGCACGGCGCATCCTCATGGCGTCCACGGCGTTTTAGTCCCCACAATCTCGGTTCTTGGGAATCCTCGTAAATGATGTCGCCTAGGCCTCGGTTGGTTCTAAGATGTGGTCGGATATAACACACATTGATCGATCGGACCTATTAGACGCTAACAGTCCCCAACAATGCTCAAGTCCAGGCCGCCATTGCCCATTTTGGAATCATTTGTGAGTACCTGAGGGCTGATACATTTGTCGGCCATGCCTGCCCAGTAGCCAAGCGCGCGATGATTGATTGGGTACCCCGATAATTGCTGTCGAAGACTTGTTTGCCCACACCAGCGAGAAGGAGAAAACAGCAAGCGCACCTGGATGGATCGACGCGCTTACGAATGGGTTACCAACCGGGATGCCCATCGCATGTGATCAGGCAGCCAATGGCGATCATGGATTAAAAGGCAGAGGACTCGATGAGCATCCCGATGAGATTTATAAATTGATGAGAAGGGCCAGCACGTACACTTTCAAGGGTTGGCGTCGGCGCTATAGAGCCAGCTAACACCCAATAGCCCCAGTGGTCGGCTCCGTTTGGTTGTACTGATCCGAGCCACTAGTGACTCTATGGTTGTAGTTAGCCTTTGGCGCGCCGCCATGGACACGGTGGGCTCGGATGCGCGTGCGTTGGCGGCACAGCGCCTCCTTGGTGCGCCCTCGGCGCTGTAGTCCTCGCAATTGAGGCCTCAAACGATTCTCGGTCTATTCAGATTATAAATGGAGCGGAGATTTCACACCGGGGCTGGTATACTGATCCCGGTGGGTACATGATATAATCCGATATGGCGCACGAATTGATTGACCAAACCTAATATTCCACCTTAGGCGCTTGCAGTTCTCGACATGCTGTCACTGTCCATGTCTAACCCATCGCTACCCAATGCCCATTTTGGAATCATTTGTGAGTACCCGTCGTCGCGCCGCCACAAACGTACTAAGGACTGACACGTTCGCCGGCCACGCCTGCCCATTGGCCAGGCGTGCGATGATGAGGTACCCCGATATTTGCTGCTGGAAACGTTGTAGCCCATGCAAGCGGGGGAGAAAACAACAAACGCACCTGCATAGATATCGACGCACTCAAAAACGGGCTACCAGCAGGAATACCCAGCCCCCTGGTGATCAGGCAGCCGGTGGCGATGATGGAGTAAAAAGCAGAAGACTCGATGAGGATTGTGATCAAGGATGTGTGCTCCCCCGCATGCGTGGGTACGAGGCTTTTCTGCACGGACCGCCGGTGGGCCAGGAGACGAACGACGATGAGGATGGTCACAACGACATTCGTGCTGAATGAGAGGGTGTAGTATGTAGTGACCCACGCAGGGGTGTGCGTCCCCGCGACCATCGAAGTGGGGTGTAGCGTGGCGAAGAAATAGAGGATAGAACCGATGAAGGAAACGAGAAGCATGAGAAGTGGGAAGAGCGTGACTGCGTAGGCTACATATCGGCCGACAGGGCGCCACACGACCCAGCAACGCCAGAGCTGTCTGGATCGTCATCAAGAAGCGCAATATCTTTGGACTGCACATACCATGAAGACTTCTGACAAGATCAACAACTCTGCGCTCGCGATTTGGCCCACCATACTTGTAGTCTCACCAATGTTCTGCTTGTAGTATGCCCACGGGCCACCGGGGAAGTTCCTGTTCTCGATGAATATCAGTTGCGTGCGGTGTGCTTGCGCCACCTGCGCGACATTTGAGATGAGGAACAGGAGGGTGATGTAGGCCAGCATTAGTGCGTATCGCCGGATCTTGCGCTGCTGCCAGAGGTAGCGGCTGCAGATGACATACGGGACTACCCGGGCGCCTGCTAATGCGTGTCAGAATAAACAATGAATGATGCGGACGAGGGCGAGGAGGGTATACCATATCCGATACCGGAAATGAAGTCGGTAGCGAGAAAGTATCGTTCAAGGACCACTTGAGACGCAGATTCGTGTGGCTCGTTGTATGCTGCTATGATTGCCTTGGGGCCAAGGATGGCAGAACACGATTCGCATTTATACGCACGGCTGGGGCCTGAAAAAACCCCGGAAGACATATTCTTAGACATTCAAGCTAGCCTGATGATCATAGTGTGCCAATGTGGCATGTTGGTGATGGAGAACATGATTGATGGATTGGTAGGGAAAACCGCCGGACGCGTGCGTTTTTCTGGGCTTGCCTCCGGCGCTATAGAACCAGCCGATGTTCAATGGCCCCACCATCGCGTTTATCCAAACCACTGTCGCGGCTACCTGTTGCGCGGGTTCGAGCCTCAACAGGGAAACCTACTATCGTGTCTCATGGGGGTTGTTCCGGAGGATCATGTAATTGTGCGTACCCTGTTATGTATGCCGACAAGGCATTCGTGCAAGCCGAGACACAGATGTTATACGATAACGTTGTATTGATTCAACTGCCAACTGTCGACAGACTTCAATACCCGAACGTTTGAACCCTAATCCATCACTTTCTAAAGTCACCAATGGCCGGACTCAATTTGCGCGCCGTCCAAGTCAGGAGGGGAACGAGTCCGAACAACTCAAGTGTGGGTGATGGACATGTCCACTCATTGGTGGAGACTCGGAGTATGGGTTGCATGATTACATCAGCAGCGTTCGAGGTTCGACGCGGACGACGCCGGTCCCCTTACAAGCCGCCGTATTTTGCCAACATGCTGAAAATTCAATCACAATCTCACTTATCTGAACACGGGGCCTCTGAAGCACACAAGTGGATGCAATATCAAGCCGATCTCAACGTGACAACCACCGCAACCCAAACTATCGCAAGTTCCCCCGCACAAGACATTGTGGTATCGACGAGTCTAATCTCTTTGGCGTCGGCGATTTCTTCAGAATGCATTCGGATCTAGAGGACAAAAAATTACTTGAATATCCCAACAAACAGCTCTAAGCACGCCCGTATACGCACCCTTCAGGACAACAGCTGAGGATTCAAGAGAAAAACAGTCAGCCATATCTCAGTACCACTGAATGAGTACACTCACCCTCCGCCCAAAGTGTCTGAACAAGCCGTAGAATCGGCTGCACAGGCACACACCTCCGGCGTACGGGGTATAAAGTCACGTTTCGTCTCGGGGATGGAGGCAGCGGCATGGGCGAGTCCAGCAAAAACCATGAGAGCAATGAGGAAGGTGTGAAGAGTGCGCATGGTGTCTGCACCGCTGCGGGGGTATGTTTCACAATTACCCGCAATTGAACTGAAAACCGAACTGTCTTGATTTATAGCCAAGGGAACTCCCTGGAACTCCTGAGAGCCTGTTCGACAAGGAAAAATTATGTGCATATTTCGAAATGTTGAGAATTCTTGCCGGGC
>QGOG01000141.1:0-43265 GCA_003313185.1 Collybia sp. MG36
GCTGGCGTTGGAGCGTCCCAAGGAGGATCTGAGTGCACTCCGCGCACAAAGGATGGTCGACATCAGTGCATGCAGAGAGGAGGTTGAATAGGCGCGCAGTTGAGCGGAGGTGATGGGAAAGTGGTGAGGGGTTTGTATCATCCCGTTCGGCCTGTGGGGGAGATTGTACACTGTTTCGCTTTGCGGGTAAATTTCGGGACGGCTCCTGCCCTTTAGTGTGGTTGGGTGGAAGAACTTCGCGTATAACGCTATCTTGGAGGAGCACAAAAGACTCGTTTGGCAGCGGTGACGGCTGCGGCTTCTTGCCTTCAGCACGCGGTGACAAGGTGGATGAAACCTTTGATGACGGTGTGACACCTTTAGACCGCTGCCACGCCGATTTAACTAAAGACGGCGAAGAAAGTTGAGCAAGATTTCGGGCCTCTGAAGCATGTCGAATGGGTCTCGGAGAAGTTGGAAGGGTCCCCACAATCATATCATATGTTGATGGAGCCAAGTCGATGAGTGAGGCATCGAGCTGAAAGATCTGTTATTAACTACCTGACAACCTATTCTGTTCGATGTATACCTGGAGCGGTTCCTTACATTGCTGACATGTGAGTCCAAAATTCATCGCTGTTGTGTTTCGGGTGAGTGTTTTCAAGTTGTTGATGGCTGTTACAACTAAAGGCTCATGCAATGCAATATTTAAATGAGTTACTCCCGTCCAGCTCCAGCGTGACTATATAAGTACAATCAAATACATTTAATCTCCTGCCAACGGAAATCTACCTGTTTGAGGTTCCATCGAGCCTTGCGTTATCGCAAACTCCCTTCGCCGCCTCCGCGTCAGCCTCTAAACGGGCTTGAGGGGTTTTTCGCCACTTCTCGATCGCGGAGGCTGAAGGGTTTTAGGGCCATGCTCTTCGCCCATGGTATTAATGAACAACTCAAGGCCAAAGACAACAAGGTCTGAAGAAGGGGCGTGCAATACACGCCCACCAAGAATTATTTAAGCCAGTCGCGTCTAGTCAACCAGTATTTTCTCTACCAACATTCCCAGCACACCACTGCCCTAAATTCTCTTGAAAGTTTGTCCTTTTACTAACCTATATTTCCCCAATCAAGTACTGATGCCGATTTTAGATGTCGACACGTGTCTTCGCCCTTCTCATTGGAATTGACACCTATAAATCGGGGAACATATGGAACCTCCAGTCCTGCGTCGACGATGCGAAGAGAATTAAGCGCTGGCTCACTGATGATATAAATGTCCCCCGGGACCAAATACGCATATTGCTGGACAACCATGCAACCAAACAGGCAATAGAAGACAGTTTTATGGAGCATCTCATAAATAACACAGCTATCGAAAAAGGGGATGCCATCTTCATCTACTTCTCTGGGCATGGGAGCGTTATTTCTGCTCCGAGAGGCTGGGATCCAAATTCCAAAAGACCGGCAGGCGTGGAAGTCCTTTGCACATATGATTGCGACACAAAACAAGGTGATGCCAGGATTGCGGGAATCCCCGACCGCTCCATGCATGCACTTATCGACGAGCTGGCGAAGGTGAAGGGAAATAATATAACCCTTGTTCTCGATTGCTGCTTTTCGCCAGGCCGATCCGCTTCTGACATGCAAAATCGGAGCCACACTCGTTGGACCCCCACAACTAGACTGAAACCTGATGACCTTTATAACGCGCTCTGGCCTGGTGCCCGCAGCTCCCCGCATCTGAAGGGTGGCTTTTCGAACCCTCATCACCCCCCACATACACTGATAGCTGCATGTCGTTCTGGTTATGGGGCGGTGGAGGGTAAGGAAGGCGGAAAATTCACTGCGGCTTTCCTCAAGGCCGTATCAGAGACATCACTCCATCGCACTTCCTATATTTCTTTGCTCGAGCACATAATGTTTCGCATGGGGGACGGCCAGTCTCCTATTTGTGTCGGTCAGAACAAATCTCGCATCCTATTCGACGGCATACCATTCGTCCCAAATTCTCAATATGTCTCTGTTGACCTCGACAACGACAAAAGACTTCGAATAGAAATGGGAGCGATACAAGGCGTCGTGGAGGGGAGCGAATTTTCCCTTCACATCCATAATTACCGAGGATCCCTTAATCCATCCATAGCCACCGTTATTGTCTCTGATGTCCATCCGACTTGGTCCCTCGGGCACATGAAAGCTCCTGGTTCTTCCGTGCCACAGACCTGCTGGGCTCACATTAGCAAATGGAATAATCGCCGTCCGTTTCGGGTCCACCTTAGGACCACATTCACCTCCCTCTTCCGCAGATGGAAAATTCGGAAGAGCATACCGTCCACAACGAGCGGTTCTCCTTCTACAGGCGGCCTAAATGTCTTGCGGGTTAAACATGCGGCGCAAGCAGACATCTCCTTGACTGTAGGTTCCCGTGATACTATTGTGGAAAGACATGACGATGTCATTGCCGCAAATTGCCGCCAAATTGTCCGGATTGAAAACAGGGGGGCCTTAGATGTTATTGATGACGCAGCGCGCTTTCACTTGCATTTACACCGGCAGAACCCAGAAAACCCGCTGCGAAACCTGGTGGATATGGAACTATTCCAGTTGGATCCAAAATCCTGGAAAAAGATCAGCAATAACCTGCTTGAAGGTGGAAAACTTAAACTTCCATACGAGAGGGGGGCCATTTATTCGGTCGTCATTCGCAACCGCTCTCAACTTGACCTATGGCCATATTTACTATATATGGATCCCAATTCATACGGGATCACTCTATTGTACCACCCAGATCCAGCATCATCCCCCCTCCCAACGGAATCCTATCTTGAGATTGGTTCTGGAAAACCTGGCTCGGAGGCTCTGTCCTTTGCACTGCCCGATAATAATTCTCTTGCCAGCTCCTGCTCAAGAGCACCCTTCATTGACGGGCATGATCTCAGATAATATCTGCTGGGATACCAGTTTTGCTAGGGTCACTTTTATCAGAGACAATCGAGTTTGATACAAGCCGGCTCCAACACGGGCCACCTGGCTACTTACTTCCAACACTTACTTACATTTATTTCCCAACCATGCGATATTTCAATTATAGTGAAGTTACGTATCATAAATGTAACTGGCAGATATATTAGTAAATTAATAGTCATCCATGCTTTAAGCTTTCGGGGGGGGGCAATCAAATATCCCCTAGCTCTTCACCACAGTGGGGGGGAGTCCTACGTGTTCCCTGCACCCACTGGACCACTGCATTGGGCACTTTGAATCGATTATTCCGAGTACCTTCGGATGGAGACCGCTGGCATTGGCCAAATCGCGCGTGGTGTGACACAAAAGTGACCTGACGCGTTGTATCGACCCTGCAGGCTGCCGCCATACTCACAGCTCCCTGAGACTCGTACTTACAGCATCTTGAGTTTGAGTCTCACCAACCAGACTGAATTTCGATTCAGTGAAACAATCTCCCCACGAAAATCGGATGGAATTCACGAAACATCAAGATTTCGACACACGATGACATCGAAACCAGCAATTGGCCTCGCTGCCTCCTCAACGTCCCAGGACACTGCCAGTCTGGTAAAGCGCCTAGCTGGACCCTCTACAGGCAAAGCAGGGTGAATATCAGCGAAGGATGGAAAACTCCAACTCTCATTCACCTTTATAGCCTTGCGCACGATCAAACTGAAATTAACCGAGTCATTACCGAGGCGTCCAAGGGTTCCAAATTCTATGAGGTTTGCGGTCGTGGTTAAATTTCCTGTTGGCAAAGATTTAAATTTGATTTAGAACGAGAAGAAGAAAGACAGGGATCTGACTAAACGTATTGAAAGGATTCTAGCAGCCCGGGATGAAGCGTTGAAGGGGGTTGATCTGGGTGTGTCATTGGTGAAGATTTTCAAGCTCTTCACTCTTAGGCTCCAGGTTTTGACAGGGAGGGTGGAGTCGAGTGTTGACCGGCTGGTATGCTGTTTGTTCCTTATTTTCTTGCATGCACTGCAAGATGCCCTCGCAGTTGGCGGAGCTAGAGTCACAACGTGATCTAACCCAAACTATCGTTCATGTGGATATGGACGCTTTCTATGCCGTCAGAATTTGGTTTCCAATCTATTGTCTATCTTCTAACATGGTTTTAGAGCGTGGAGCTTCTGCACGATCCTGGGCTTCATGATAAACCATTTGCGGTGGGTTGACTGCTAATGCTTGTGGGGTCCCCATCCCTGATCGAAGGGTCTAGGTAGGCCGAGGTGTTTTGACGACGGCATCATACGAAGCTAGAAAGCATGGAATCCGCTCGGGGATGCCAGGTTGGTCAAGGACCTACCTCAGATCTCTGTTTTATTCGCTCGCTAACCAACACAACAGAGTTCATTGCAAAAAAATTATGCCCCAACCTCATTGTTGTTCCGAATATCTTCGCGAGGTATATTGATATGTCAAACAAGGTTATGGAAATCTTCAAAAGATATGATCCAAATATGTGTCCTGCAGGATGTGATGAGGGCTATCTGAAGTAAGATATTTTACTCAGCTTCTATGTTGGATTTCTCACCGATCGCTAGCATCACTAAATATTGTCGCGAGCATAGTTTGTCCGCATCGAACTGTGTTGAACAAATGCGTAGGACAGTGTTCGAAGAAACTAAGCTGACAGTCAGCGCTGGAATCGCCCCAAATAAGGTGCGCCTGGCGGATTTACACTATTCCCGAGATTAACATCAGATAGCTCCTTGCAAAAGTGACCGCCCTAGTTTGATTTTATATATGTGGCTACATTCGATAACCCCTCCCCTCATTTAGATTTGTTCAGACAGGGTAGCCCATGGGTTGCTAAACGCATTATTCAAACTAATGGCATTGTCTGGACAGAACAAACCAAATGGACAATACCAGATCGTGTTCGATGCTAAAGAAATCCTTGCTTTCGTGCGGGACCTCAGCATCCGGAAAATTCCTTTCGTTGGCAGGGTTAACGAGCGCCTGCTAGAGTCTATTGGAATAAAGGTGCATTTCATTGCCCTCACAGTATTCAGAGGGAAGTATATGATGTTACAGAGCTGCGGTGATATTTTCACCCACCGAGGAACTATTTCGCTTATGGATAAACAATTTGGCCTCAAGTTTTTACTGAGAACATACCTCGGAATTGGTTCTAATGTGGTTCAACCACTACAACGGGATGAGAGAAAGAGTATTGGGGTGGAGCGGCATGTCATTCACCTTCATGCAGCTGCCGCAGCTGTTGATATATAACAAGGACCTTTGCCCCCATTGAAGACTCGGACAAAATATTACAAGAACTAGACGCTGTAACAGTAGAGCTCGAAAAGGATATGAGAGTGCATGGATGGGCCGGGCGAACGATAACACTGAAGTTCAAGTTGGACACATATCAAGGTATATTTGTGGCACAGTATTTGAGCTTCGTTGATCAGGTATTTGACCAGTATTCACTCGTGCTAAATCCTTCCTTCGTTGGATCAACACCAAGGATGATCTATACGCAGTATGTTGTATCACATTCTACTGATTATTATTATTGACCAATCGCCAAGATCGGGAAGGAGCTGCTACTTGCAGAATTTCCACTAAAAATTCGTTTGATTGGCCTTCGAGTTACGAAGCTCAAAGACCTACAGGTACAACCGACAACCGGTATCTATCGTGTAGGTCGATTCCATCACCAAGGGTTGCCAGTATATTCACATTTGGAGTTAGTTTTTTGGAACCACACCTGATCACAAGAAACACAAGATTGATGATAGCGATATCTCCAATCTCGATGCGGACAACGACATCACCGAAGATCAGGACCAACCGGAAGACGTGATGCCTGGCTTTCATGAAGATGACGAAACTGATGACATGAGTCAAAAACATCCTGACGAGATGGTTGACGAGGACTATCTGTTGGTCAAGCTTATCTCCTCCAACACTCCACAATCCAATCGACAGAAGCCTAATTCTTCGAATGGCTCAATTGCCTCTGCACCAAAATTAGCGAAGGCTTCGAATAGCTCTGCTTCCGGAAGAACACCACTCCCAGGAGGCCAACGCATTGCCTCGGCGGAGTCGCTGGAGTGTCCCATCTGCGGGCGGACGTTGATCACCAACAATGACGGTTTTAACACGCATCTAGACTTTTGCTTAAGCCGGCAGGAAATCATGAAAACCCAAGCCGAGAGCAACAAACCCGTCAGGAGAAATGCCCCAAAGCCAGCCAGCGCAGGGAAACGGAAACGGGAATAAATCGATTCCGTTGTTATTCAACTGCCCCTATGTGCCTTGAAAGAAGCCTGAACCCCCTTCCCTGCTTTGATGTCCTCCATACACTTTTCATCAACCGCCCTCCCTTTGGCTGCCATCTCGATCACCTGGGGCTCAAGGCTCCGAGGCACAACGACCACGCCGTTTTCATCCGCTAATACCCAATCCCCTGGTAGGATAGTAACAGAAGGGAATTCGCCCGTTCCCTCGGTTGCGATAGTCAACGGCACATTGATTTCAGAGACTCGCGTGAATGGCGATTGCCCCAAGGTCGAATGACCTCGGGCAAAGACAGGAAATCCGAGGGCACGATGTTCCGCGAGATCCCTACAACGGCCCGAGATTATTACACCGACGGCATCTCGAGCCTGAGCCCCCGCACTCATTAGACCGCCCCACACCGCGTTCTTGCTTTCTAGTTATTGTACATTGTCAGTGTTAATAGTGCGGAGAATGAATTATACTGAACGTAAGGGAGCATCAATGACGATGATCGAGCCTGGGGGCGCGCGGTCGACAAAGTGAAAAGACAGCTTTGGGGAGGAGGTGTCTGATGCATGCACCATCTTGACAGTGTAAGCCGGACCGTAAATTATTGCTTCAGGTGATGGTGCCGCTAGATTGATATCAGGTATATAACCTCCGTGTTGACTTCCCATCTTTATGAGGGCGTCCGATATTTCGCAGGTCGAAAATTCGTGCAAATGTGAAGGCGACATACTACTATACTCTGAGAGGAAACTACCAGAAAGCTGCCAGGACTGGAGGTATTTGAGCAACACATACAAATATTGTTGGAGGCTGATAACAAACACTGGCAAATGACATTGACCCGTCGAGTAAGGCTTACATAAGCTTGCCCCCCTTGATACTTACCCATATCCCCGAGCTCAAATGGCTGCTCGCCCGCCACCTACTCGCCCTCATATTGGAATTTATCCCTCAACAAGATTTGCTTCCCAGGATTGGGGTGAGGACGATGCCTGGGATAGCACTTCAGATTCGGAGTCGCCAAGGCAGTCAACAATCTCAAATTCATGGAATCGTTCACCTTCATCATCTACGACAGCCCCGAGACCAGTATTGAGGCCGGCGCACAATTCATCTTCATCAACTCTAGCATTCTCTTATACTCATATCAATGCGCCAAATCCAAGTTCCTATCCACCTCGACCAGATGGGTTGTCCCACCCTCCACAAAATGGATGGACGATCGTCAGGACGGCAAACGAGAAACGAGATGGCTCAATAGAAGCAGAGAACGCCATGGATTCGAGGAACAAGGATAACATGGGTGATGGAGGGGGGCAAAGAGACATCGATGTTGAAGGTGACATGGTTATTGGTGAATTGGACTCTGCTTCGTGTTCCCCAGACCAGGCGATTGTGCATCCACCCGCACACGTAAAAGCCAAACAGAATCAAGGCTCTATTAGAGATGATATTGCGGACATTGTTAATGGTATTTTTGATCAAATGCGGACCTGCATTCTTTCTCATCATGCAGTTTCTTATTACTCCTAGATCCCTTGCATGGTGTCAAGCACCGCCCTCGGCGCATCGAGTCATCTTACACGCGAAGGCCTCGAGCAGAGGCTGTCACAGACGACCCAAATGGCAGTAATGAAAGGACTGAGAAATTAATGCGAGAACGATCGATAAAAACTAATCGACGGCACAAGTTTGTCGACTGCTTGTCAGCCCAGGACGTCAACATTGGTGTGCGATTTTGTTTTAGCTTCGCATCCCCTCTAACGTTGCACAGTGGAACTGCGCAAGCTTGCTTGGGCAGGCATCCCAAATGATTTACGGCCAATGGCCTGGCAGCTTCTACTTGCAAGTCATTTCAAAGATCCATGGTATCATTACTAAAACTTTGAATAGGGATATCTACCATTGCCAACGCCCCTCCGCTCTTCAACGCTCACTCGTAAACGAGGCGAATATATGTCTCTCGTCGAACTGGCCTTCGCTCGTGATCGGGAAGGACTTGACCAGCAAATTTGGCATCAGATCGAGATTGATGTGCCGCGGACTCGGCCAGGCGTTCGCTTATGGATGCACAACGCAACACAGCGTGTATGAAATTTCAACTGTTCACGGCTTGTGTTATTTTTATTCACGGTCAGCTTGTGGCAGAGTTTGGAACGGATTCTTTACGTATGGGCCATTCGACATCCTGCTAGCGGATATGTTCAGGGTATAAATGATCTTGTAACACCATTTTTTCAGGTGTTCCTCTCGGCTTACATCGGCATGTAGCCCTTCCCGCTTGCTCAAGATATGAATTCTTACCCTCAGTCTATGCATTAGATTCAGAATCAGAGGAATTTGATCCTTCTCTTTTGCCAACTAACGTATTAGATGCAATCGAGGCCGATTCATTTTGGTGTTTATCTCGCCTTCTTGATGGGATCCAAGATAATTATATTTTTGCACAACCCGGAATACAACGAAGTGTGAGGCGAATGGCGGAGCTTGTCGCCCGGATCGATGGTATTCATTCCCCCACTTCAACTCTACCTTGCTCACCGCTCTGATATTAGTTCCCCTGTCTGCGCACCTCGAGTCCCAAAACGTCGAATTCATGCAGTTTGCCTTCCGTTGGATGAACTGTCTCCTTATGAGGGAAATCAGTGTGCAGAATACAATCAGAATGTGGGATACATACCTTGTGGGTCAGTTCTACTGCCCAAGCCCTCCCCCTGAATCCGTCTCCCGATAGGCCGAAGGCCCTGACGCTTTTTCACAATTTCACCTCTACGTGTGTTCAGCATTCTTGGTACGATGGAGCGAAAAATTGCGCCAAATGGATTTCCAGGTCAGTGCTATCCCCGTATAACAAACAGTATGTCATTTCAATATTCTTTGCAGGGTATCATTATGTTCCTACAGTCCCTTCCCACACAGGACTGGGGTGACCATGAAATCGAAATGTTGCTCAGCGAAGCTTTTGTCTTGAATTCGGTGTGGCACAATGCGCAGAGTCATTTTGGAGGAAAGTAGTGCTATTAATAACGTCGAGCTGAACCATGCTTCCAATGAATGCATCTGTATTGTATCAATAGACCAGCCTGACGCAACCTCCCGAATATTAAATTATGTGTGAGCCCGCAAAACGGCCAATGTACGCTAGCCATTAGATTTGGCTTTAATAAATGCCACTTCGCGGTCTATTACATCCTTAAGTACCGCGGCTTGCTCATCATTCTGGAGTCGCACGCTGTACGTTTGAGCGGTGCCATTATCATGGCCCACAAATGTGATTGCTTTTTTCACCTGTGATGGCTTCAGGCCCGCGTAGATGTTGAAGTTCTGTGCGGGAATTTAAATGTGGTTTCTGGTACCAGGAAATGCACCAACAATATTAATTTTTCCGGTATTGCTATTTCGCAGGAGCATTCTCCGAGCATCGGTCCCCTTGTGTTTTTTTAGCCGTAACACCCCTGTTTGTTGTGTAAGTGAATTGTTTTAATCCATAGGAAAGTAGGTACCATGGCCAAGCTCTACCCAGCCTTGCCCTCCCTTCTCCTCTGCCTTCTTCATCCTGTATGCTTTTAGTTTGATGGCGTGGACGGTTTCCTCGTCCTCTTCGCCTTCTCCTTCCTCGTCATGCGGGTTGCTTGTTATCAGATCAGAGTTGGAACCTTCTCCACCAGTCTTTTGGCCACCAGCCTCATCCCCATTTGAGGTGATTTCATCACGCACATTCTCATCTTTCGCTGCTTCATTATGACCTGTTGTTTCTGGAGAAGAGGCGTTACTGGTATTATTACTGTCCACTTTAGACGGGTTTGCAAACGTGAATCCGACCGGGTTGCCAATACTGCCACTCCCGCTCGCGGACTTTGGAAAACCAGAGAATCCAAAGGGAGATGGCTTGGCCGTAGCACTTGAGGGGGTTGCAGAACTCCCAAAGAAATTTGAGGGCGCAGATTTGGCAGCCGAGGCCAAGGGGTTAGCTGATATGGTTGGTGTGGTCTTGAAAGAAGGCGCATCTGGACTGGATGAACTCGCGCCGAATGGGCTTGAGGCAGAAGAACTTGTTATTTTACCAAAGAGAGATGTACTAGAATCTGACGAAGAAGCATTGAAGGAGGAGGTGCCCTGAGTAGCTGAAGAATTTGAACCAAACATTGATGAGGTCGTTGACGGAAATATGAAGCCCGGAGATGGTATGGACGTTGAATTACTTGTTGATTTGGGAACAAAGCCGCTACCAAGAGTGGGTGTTGATGTGGTTGACGAGGGGTTTGAGGAGCCGAATCCGATGAATTTAGTGGGCGGCGCTGGCATGGTTGGAGCTTTTGGCTGGGATGCTGGGGTAGATGAGGAATTCTTGGGCAGGTCAGGAGCGCCACCATCAAAGTCTTTTTGCACCTGCAACCGCAAATCCGTATACCGGTTAACAATATCTGTCATATCAATGAAGGGGTCGCCTTCCGTAGCTTTGGAGATAGCGGAGACGAAGGATAGATTGAGCCCGCGGAGAGAAGTGTAATATTTCGACGCAGGGGAGGTGGTGGTGGAGATCGCCTCTGCTGAGCCCTTTGCATCGGATGGATGAGGGGGCCCCGCAAGGAACGAAGCGAATGTTTTTGCCGTGTTGGATGCGGTTGGGGCCACCGGTGCAGTGCTGGACAGTAGTGGCGCGCTAAACGGGTTCGAGGTTGGGAGCGAAGATGCGCCAAGCTGTGGAGTATTATTCGCAGTAGTTCCAGGAGGTGTGAATGTGAATGAGCTGTTATTGCTTGCCGGGAACCCGAATCCAGAGAACCCTCCAAGTCTCGGAGGTGTGGCAACCTGGGTTTAGTGGTATGTATATTCACAACGGGAAATACTGCACAAGTGAAACCACAAACATTTGGGGTTGCTGTTACAATTGTCGCGGAGGGCGGGGGCGTCGCAACCATCGACCGCCGTGGCAAGGCGCGTATGCTGCCAACGAATTTCATGAGAAACCTTCTCGTCACATGGAATTGACACTCCTGACCATCTGGTGGCCAATACAGAGTCATCTGCCTTTCGGAAGCCCTGACCCTCGGATGTTTCCTAACACATTATGTTTTGTTAGAATTCATAAATGGGGAAAAAAATCAAAGATGGTACTTGTATTTCTTCATCCGAATCATCATCCTTGGACATTTGTTTCTCGGCGCCACGCTTCATGATAGTATCTCACCAAGAAGAAGAGGATGAAATCAGAACTTTCCAATGAACAGCCAGTGGCGGGTAACTCAAATTTTGGGTGTCCAAATGGGCATCTGAATCTAACAAGAGCAAACAGTCGCAATCTCAACCTTGCATTTCCACCATCATCTGCCTGCAGCATCTACCATACTCTTACATTTACAATCTAAAGCTACGGGTGTCGTGATTACGATAGGTAGACAATAAAAATCTCTGAGAATATTAATATAGGTCTCAATCAGTAGGAAGTGCGAGAGTGAATGAAGGAGGGGCCTAGGTTTGGAGGGGTAACTTGTTAGGCAATGTGGCCTTCAAGCTATGGAGGATAAACTGCAAGCCGTGATGAAAACCCCAAAGCAGAGAAACTTCGAGGGGTCAGTCACAATAACCCAGAGTAAAATTAGCACTTACTTAGTAGCACGGGAAGCCAGAATAGAAGTAGCATGCGGTCGTCTAAAATGAATGCTGAGTACACTCTTATGAGACCCGGTGAAGTACTCACGTTTCTGTTGATGTTTCTGTGTTTGCTTGGTGGGAGGTTGGTATGCAAATGAATTGACCTCTTGGTCTGTGACTTTGGTTAAACCATAGCCAAGCGGCCGTACTTCTGAAGCGGTGCTTGGACGGGATAACTGTTCCTGTTCGCCTGGGGCATTGGGAATCACCGTTGAAGATGTAGATGGCTCTGTAGGCGTCTCCTCAATAACTCTGGGTGTATACACGGGTGGTGGCATATCTTCTGCCTGTTGCCGTGCTGTAGTCGCACTGGCTGCCGCAATCCATTTCTCCCAGAGCGCCCACCACTCGTGCACGGCACCTGTACCTAGGCGTTTCACTGATTCATCACCGTGGTATTCATCGCCATCCATTACAGGGTTCGGGGTCTCACCACCAAGGAATGCGGGCCACCCCGGCATCATCGGCACGAATACTGGGAACACCATCGGGATTTGAGGAAAAGCGCCCCAGGGAACTGCTGGTATGCCCGGGAGCTGCGGCAACGGCAACTGAGGTAAATTGGGTATGATGCCTTGGGGGGCGGGGAACTGTGCCAATGTTCGTTGTATCATTTCGACAATGGAAGCAGTTTGCTTAGCATCAGGGGTGGCACCAAGTTTTTCGTCTTTCGTATCTGGTATTGGAGGGGGCGTGGCTGCTCGGGAGGGCGCCAACGAGTGGATTAATTGGGGAGTGCGTTTTCCAGAAACGTCTCGGCGGGTTCCACGTCGTGGGGTACGTCGTGACTGGCGGAGACTTTGCACTTCTTCGTCCTCTTCGGCGTCGCCCCATTGCGCCTCCTCGTCTGTTTCAGAGCTGTCACTGTTTAGAGTGTACATCCCGTCGAAGAAGCCATCGAGGGCAATTTCTTCTGGGATTTTCCCAGAGGCGTTGACAATCTCCCTATCTGCACCTTCGCGAAGCAAGGTTAGTGCGCATTCCTTTGATCCAGAAAGCGCGGCAAAATGTAATGCCGTATAGCCATTCCGGTCACGAGCATCAAAGTCGACGCCTCGCTTGACCAGAAACTGTACAAGAGAGGAAAATCCTAGGAACGCGGCAAGATGCAGTAGAGTTTGTCCCCCTGGTGTAGAATGTGAGATGGCTGACGGCGTAGGAATTGCATGTGGCGCATGGGCGGCAAGGGGTATATCGAGGATTGCTAAAAATTCTAGTACAAGCGTTTCGAAATCGTCCCGCTCATTAGCTTGGAAGAAGAGCAGTGGTCGGAGGTCACGAGTGGGAGATACAAGTGATGCGACCTGCATCATGTTACTTGCGTTGCTGCCACTGTGCGATTCCGAGTTATCGCTCCCAGTGTTACCGACAATGCGCATAGCAACATTCTTTGCGTCCTCGATCTTTCCTGTCATCTTCAACCCAACAACTTGCAGAGCGAGTTCCATCCTTGAAGATTGTAAGAAAATGAATAGACTGGACAACAAATCAACATACAATGCCCGATCAGATTCATCTGAGTACGTGAATAATGAAGGAGGAGCGTTTCCGTCATTGTCGATTTTGGGGAACCCATCAAAAGAAACAGCAACAACCCCAGCCGATGCTCGTGGGGGAAGCAAGCAGACAAGTGCATTATCGCTCCAGCGGTGGGTAGAGCTCGCAATGACGTCACCGAACAAGCAATTGAGTTGAAGGGAGGCATGGAAATTAGCCCCCAGAATTGTCACCTCAGTACCACCATGAGTTGGTCCCATATTGGGTATCAAGCGATGAATAGTTGGCAATTGCAGTGGGAGGGATTGGGATGTCTGGCTGGGGTCAAAGAACATAAATGGCATAGGATGCGGTTGGATGGGCATGATGAGCGATGAAGACTGGTGGGATGTTTCGCTATGTGAACGCGCGTCAGGCATGAGGATATCTATACTTCGGTCAAGAGGCGTTGTGAGCGTGTCGGGTGAAGACGAATCGGATGTCTGAGATGATTGATGCAAGGCCGGTATCTGGGTGTTCATACCCTCAGTAATGAAGTATTGCTGCAAGATAGAATGCGGGGAAGGAGATCTTGTCAGGGGAAGGGTTGCCAATGATGTTGAGGGAGAGGGGACACTAGAGACACTTCCCTCTCGAGAAGGCCGGGTAGGCTTTCCTGACGAATCATATGGTTTGGCACGCTTCCTTCCACCAGAACCAAGATTATGGTCTTTTTTGCGTTTGGAAGGCGCCCCCGCCTCTGGAGGGGCAGCGGGAATATGAGACCAATCAGTATTCATCGCCTGAAAACCATTGGAATAATCAGAAGCCCGAGGTTGATTCGGGGCCGCCGTCTTGTGATCATCTGTTATCATGATGGGCCGAGACGAACCCGTCCCGACGATACGTCCGTTTTGGTCCATTAGTGTAAAGTGGACATTGAATCCAACTTTTTCACGATGATGCCGACAATAACATGTGATGCGGAGCGGGAGAACGACGGAGCCGGTAGAGAAATCAAGAACCTCCGCACAGTTGAATTGTATGATGCTAGTTGTATCTTCATGATGTTTCGACTGGCCACCAGTTCGCTCGTCTCCTGACTCTGAGTCTGATCGAGCAGGTCTAACACGTGCAGCCAATTTTTTCGCGACACGTTTGGCCTAGCAAACAATCTGAGCAAATGCATCAAAATTGGGGTCAGAAAATTGGTACCTCGCGCGCTTGACAACTGGAACAACTGAGAACACGATTATGGGGAGGTGACGCACATGTCACGTTCGCCGATAGATGAAGAATTTCTTGGGGATCAGGGTCTATTACCGCGCCGGTTAATGATTGCAGTCATCCCAGATAACAGGTAAGCGAACCAATTTTCCCTTGCTTCCGTGTCCGCCTCTTGGTCGCAGTTCCATGGGGTAGTTGAAGCCACTTCCATGAGCCAACACGAGCATATCTGTAGGGGTCGGATGACGAACTTGTATCCGCAAGGTCGACAGTGACTCGAACTTGAGTCTCAACCCGAGATTTAGTACCCCCTTCGGGTATGCTTGGAAACATGATTGGTAGGCTGCGAGAGACCTTAAGTATGAATGAAAGGGACGTAAAAACCAAGGTCTCACTTGAAGCAAGACTCTTTCGGGGGGCGAACCACTCTGTGGTTAAGCATTGAGGGATCTGTTTTTCGAGGCATAGTAACAGGTGGGGGGATTGGCTTGGTCAATGATATCGGTCCAGAATGGGAGGGAACAAGTAGGTTATTGGGTCGGAAATTTGGTGTCATAGATTCGACAGGTGATACAACTGAATGGGAACTTGTAGGGCTGAAATCAATGGGGGTCATCATTTCGGGTGAAGGGGAGCTGAGGGGTTGATGTGTGAGTTACGGGACGGGATATTGGTGGGTAACCTACTCTTCATACGCATGACTTTCAAGAAGCTCGTCAAGGCGTAGCATGTCTTCCTCCCCTGGATTCTTGATGGCCATTAAGGGTGAATGATTAGTGTTCCAGGTAGTCTGGGATGACAGAGGTTTGATTGAGTGTAGGTCCTGATACCAGGAGGATTCGTGGTCATTGTGGATGATAATTGAAGCCGAGGAGTCTGATATGTCTGGTGTGTGAGGGGACGGAGAGCGAGAGCCAGATGCGGTCCGTGACGGTGAGGACATGACGAACGACGACCGGCGACGGTTGTGGTGGTGGTGGGAGGTGGAAGTGGCTAATACAATATTTCAAAGTGTTTGTTTGTGACAGGTGCAGCCCCAAGTCGGACCCCGGTTGCACTCATCAAACAAATGGCACAAGAATCTCCTTCCCTTTTCCCATCCTCATAAACAGAATATTTATCATGACAACTCACACTTCCACCATCCTCATTTACCCCGGGGTCAAGTTCGAGGTAAATAACACGGGCTCAGCGCATGCTTTCCAAAAACAGAAATTTAATTCGGATGTATGTCTATGCCGCACCCAGACTGAGGGGTGCTAGTGTTAGCCTAATCTTTGTTGTCTACTCAATCGTAAGCTTGATTCAAAGAGTGGGTCCGGTCCTCCCGGCTGTTGGTAACAGCACGGATCGCACCGTGGCATCCAAGTCGCACTATCCGCGACATCCAGAGCGACCCGTATGGTTCTTGGATGAAAAGATTTACCCCGAGCTGACTTCGGGTTGATGCTGCAGCACTGCCACCAGGTCATATCGGTCACGTGTGTGTAATATTTTTCCGACCAAGAAAATTCCGAGAAAAGTGGGCACGATCAAGTCAGTGCTTGGTCAATGTCGACACGTTGTTCACCATGCGCCATACATATCCGGTCCCAGTACTTCGTGCACCTTCACTCGTCCTTCGCTTTCCATCTAGCTTGAACCCAAGATTTGGGCAATGTACCAGGAACGTGCGAATGGTATCCTCGAGACAATTTCACGACATAGTTGATCTCAGGAGCAAGTCCTTGACCCTCTTGCACAAGACCATATCCTTTTTACCTCGCGTCTTACCCTCAAAGGACACCTTACCTTCCCTAAACATAAATGCCAGTTCGCTCGGGTTTTGGGATACCCTGTTGGCCGAGGCCTATCACCAGCTTTCTGCACCTTCAGATCAACCTGTACGAATCGTGGGTCCGTGTCCGCTTGTGCCTGATGCCGAAGAGTGATTTATGCCCGGAAATCAGTTTACGGTCTTGATGGGTGGTCGGGGGCGCAAGACATCGTTACAGCGCTACTCAAGCAACCTCTCAGCTCAGATCCTACCCAAAACGAAAAGGTCAAAAACAGGTGGAAAAATATTTCGGAGAATCGTTTGACTGTATGGTGTGTTCCGTTGCTCCTATCTCGACGAATGATAAGCGAATTGTATATAGCCATGAATCTCACTTACCCGGCACCCCTTCCGCTCTCTTTGTCCAATCCCCGTACCTCCTCCAGTTTGGTCCGACAATCGAGCTGACTGAGATAATCCCCCCATCCGATAGCCGCCGTACGAACCAATTGCGCCCGCACGATTTCTACGATACCCCGCTCGCTGCCCTCCATAGCGCTGATATCCCCATCATCGTATGCAATCCGTTAACAAAACCCATCTCTGCCCTTGCCGGTCTCTTACCGTTGAACAACCCAAATACCATCCTGGTTTTTACCTCCTCCATTCCTTCATCCACTAACTCATCACAGCTGTTATCCTCGGTCCGTGCATCTCTGTCCACGGCAGTTTCACCGGGAAAGTGTTTGGATAACCTCAAAATTGTCTTTGTAGACCCGACTCGCGCTATAGCGGCACTCGAGATCCTCGAAGCAGATCCCGACTCCCCGACTGCCATCCAGAGATACCAGGATAACTTTGTTGGTTCTAGCATCTCTTCTCTCACTCATGCAGTATCAGCGGTGCTCCACACTACTGTTCAAACTGGTGGTCACAAGTCGTCCTCTGCTTCGGTCCGAGTGCAACATGCACTCTCTCAACTCCGGGGCGCTTTCGAGGCCTGTAAAGTCGCCCTTGCGCAGGCCAAGGAGAACATAGTCCTGGTCTCCCAGGATATCGGTCGTCTCTCTGATAGAGTCGAGGAGGAGTATGTTAAGGCACCACGATCAGTGTTTAGCGGCACTGAGAGTGGTAAGAGCAATGCTGATGCAGTGCAGGAAGCATTGGAAACAGCGGCAAAAGATATGAGAGTTGTAATGAATAGATTGACATGGTGGAGAATGGCATGGCATGTTGATGAAATCAGCGGAATCATATCCGAAGCTATGTACCGATCATGGTGTATGGCCCTTGAGAAGGAGGTAGGAGACACTCGAATCCAGATGGAATCTGCCCGCTCACAAAGAAAATCAGTTGATTTCACAAACAGGGAGGCTATCCATGCTACAAGCGGAGCTTACCCATTCCGCTCTTTCTCTGTTGTCTGCGCCGCTCTCGCCTTTTTCCGACTCGCCCATCATACACAATAATCTTCTTCAACTCTCTTCGTCTCGAACCTATCCGCTTTCCCCGTCTTCTCTCATCAGGCCGCTCACCACGCGACGGGATCAGCTTCTCCGTCATTCAACAACGCGGCTTCATGTCGCCGGACAACACATTGTTCTTGGCATGGGTGGCAGTATTGCCGCGGGCACCGGGCTGAGTTGGGCAGGGTGGCAGGGGTGGTTATCCAGTGGCGGGGAGGGCTTAATAGGTGCCCTTGGTATGGATACAACAACAGCCATGGGAATCGGGGCATTGGGTGCCCTGGTGGGCATACGATGGGGCGTTGGGAAATGGGAGAAGTCCAAGAAGAAGTGGTGGGATGATTGGGCCCGAGTGAGCGCTGGGATGGGTCGAGATCTCATGGTCTGTCGCCCAATCCTAACTCCCCCCAATAACCTCTCACATCGCACCTACAGCAAACGCTGGAGCAGGTTATGCAGCAGCATGTATCAGTCGTATCTGACCGTGCTTGCAGCGAACTATCGGAGCTCGTAAGAAAACGGAAGCTTGAGATTGTGGCAATAGAGGAGGACCTCGATGAGCTCCTCCATGAGTTTGAGAACATAAAAAAGAATCTTGACTAGCTTCGTAGATACCCCTCAATGAAATTCATATAAGTAACACTATTACGGTGTAGCAAGTCTAGTGTAAGTCTCTGAGACTTGGTGGCGATACAGTCTAACAATCGTACAACCATGTCCGAGGGATGGTTAGCCATGGGTGAGGAGGCCTCATTGTGGCGTTGTAACTGATATTTTGGGCACTTGTGATAAGTAGGATTGGGATGGGGCCGCCTCCTCGTCATCACTATCGGCTCCGATATCAAACACTTCCTCGCGTTCGTCCCATACATTGGTGAGATGCTGCGTTTTATTTCTGTTCGTTTTAGAAACTGTTGTGTGTAAAGGTAGGAGCTGTGTTGCATCGTCGTCATCTTCAGAATCGGAGAGTGAAGCACCATTGAGTGGTCGGTAAAGGCGCGCAATCTAGTGGGGATATGAATAGGATACATAGAAACAGTTATACACAACACACCTCACGCCTCTTGCGATAGTGCCGTTCCAAATGATAAGCGATGGTAAGCCCAAGCGAGGAGCCGAGGATATTTGCCTAGGAAAACATGAGTAATACCTCACGACGAATGAAACTGCAAGGCATACAACAACATCCCCAAACTGAAATTCTTTATACTGGGAGAATGATACAATCGTTGTGTACATTTGGAAATAAAGCAATGAGCTCAACTGGTAGCAGCGACTGCACAATTTCACTGACAATCCCTCCACAGAAAAAGCAGACAAAGCCAGTGAATAGTAACCCTGAATGCCGCCAGAACCATATCCTCCTTGCATCCCTACAAGTGCCAGAGGTCAAGGGAATTATTGAGAATGGATATAATGAACTCACTCTTCTACATCAATTATAAAATAAAATACACCTGTGGCTAGGCAAAAGCATAGAAAGTGCAACAGCTTGTCATCCAATGGCAGAGATCGCGAGAAATTGGTAAATCCCAAGAACGCCAGGAGAACCATGATGACGCAGGTGAATACCATAAACCACTGCCCAAATGTTGTGTTAGGTGCATAACATCAGTATGATTGGTGCGGTCTGCGCACAGGTCGCAGCCTGACGGGCATGTCATATTTTGGAATCCGAAATCGGTGGGATTTCATAACAGTTTTGCCCAAGTGGGCTCGTTTACCCCAGTATATGAATGGCGCGGCCATGAGTGGGAGGGGGGAATTCGGATCCACCAGCAGCGAGGGTTAGTCACGGTCGTCTGTCAAGACTCAAGACTAAGCAAAATGACTTTATTTGCAGAACAAGGCAAAGCCAAATAATGTGACCCAATTTCCCTCTCAAGAGTACTCAGTATACTCGACCACCATGTCTCACTCGACAACCGCAACATCCACCTATGTCCTTGTCAAGTATTCTAGATCATACCCTAAAAACCCAGACGCGGCTACGGCACACTCCCAGCAAGGCCGCCCACAGACTGAAAATCCATCAGAGTGGCAGCATTTTACGAATCCTATCATTCAATTGGTCTTGGATGTCAGAAAAAAGGCGACATCAGAACTAGAATCTGTCAGAATGCGCATAATATGGTCTATGGATTCCGGTGACCCCTCAGATCAATCCGACGTTGTATTTGTGGGTTTCTGGTCGGTGGCGAAACCTGATGCTGGCTCATTTGGCCTCAGGAGGACTTGGATCTGGTCTTGTTCTCGTTCATATCCCCCCAATCTCAGTCACACGAACTTCCCCTCAAAGCCGTCTATCGTGATAGTGTTGTTGGCATTCGTTACCTCCACCCCCGTGAGGTCGTCATGACGCCAGTATGTATACCCAACCGCGCCAACATTTTTTACTCCCGCTTCTTCGATGATAATTTTTTCTAGACCTATAGGCGATTCCAGATCACATTTGAGTGTCCATCTGCCGCCTCCCAATTTATTGATTCGATATGCTCTGTATGCCCGTGTAAAGCAAACAATCCAGGCCGAAAACTCGGGAATATGAACCCACCAATAAAACAACGAACCAAAACTGTAATGACGGGTACCACAGCTCCCTCTATGCCACAGCAAACTCGGACATCACTGCATCTCTCATCTTCTTCGTCTCAAACCGCGCATTTACCTAGGAACTGGCAACTGGTTTCGGAGGAGACCACCCCTTCCATTTTCGTGCCTTCGTCTTCTCACTCTGACCAATTCCAATCTTCCCCCCCTATCACTGGGGGAATTGGCTATCAGGCGCCCCCGCCTCCGGCATCTGGGTCGTGTCTCGGTAAAGCTACCTCCAGTCTGTCCATGTTCGCCGCGCCGTATGATAATTTGGTCCCAGCAAACTCTTATCTAGCCATTCCTCGTGGTGCACTTCCTCCCTCGTCCCCTCCGGCCCTCCTACCCAGTAGCAGCACCGGGGACCCTATACCACCCCCCTTCGCGGCTCCAGGACCTCCCATTGTTCCCGCCATTGTCACCTCCTTACAGGAGCCCAGTACCCTTTACAATCTCTCTCAGTCTTCATTAGAAGGTCTGATTGGTGACGTAGTTAGAGAGGATGGATTCATTAAATTGGTGTGTGGTCTCTGCGGACTTGGCAAACCTCTGTTGACTTTTCACCTAGCTCAAACAGGTCTCGTCGATGTGGAGAATCAGGAACCTTATACCCATAGACCGGCATACATAGGCCATCAATATGCATCAATGCCAGCTTCTTACATACAATGGGAGGTTTTTTCCACGCAAGCGCTGAGATGCTCGGCGGTCTGTTATTGATCAACTGGGCCGTTCATATGTTTTGTGAATTCTGCTTCAGTCCAGCCATACTGGCGCTTCAATCTTTTTCCATATTCCCGAACTTTGTGCGGGTATAACGTGGTGTCGGGATGTGCTATGACCAGCAATAAGGGCAGCACAATACAACACGAAGGCGGGGGCCTACGTTTATGAAAAGTGATTGGCTATATCATGAATCAATTTCCGGGTGGTTCCCCCTAGAACAGATCACCCACCTTGTCCCGGCTGTCTGGAGGATCAAATCTTACACTGGAACCTGCGGTGCTCGGGTCGTACTTGAAGCCCATTTCCCGCATTATCTGGTGAGATTCATTGTATCCATCTTGTCACCTTACGAAAATAGAAGCTACCTTCAGAAACGACTCCCATTTCATTGGGGCTATGCCCTTAGTTTCATCTTCAGATGTCTTGAGAAGCTGATGCATATTTTGGGTTGTCTTTTTGCTTAGCTTGGAGAACCAACTCTGTTTAGTAGGATCTTTTGTGGATCCTTCATCCTTCTTGTTCCGTCCCATCAGCTTGGACATGAACCCCTTCTTCTCTGGAATTGAGAATAGCGAAGCATGGTCAGGTCTAGACTTTGTCTTATTCTTCTGGGTGTCGAGTCCCTCAGCTTGAATGTAAGAACGTGCTGATTGTGCTGATTGCGGTTCGATGGGCATCGCGAGCGATGTTGTTGACATATGAGCAGTCGCATTGGCCGTGCTAGCTCTGGAAGGCGAGATCGGCGGACTTGTCGCGAGAGGTGGAACCGGTTTAGCTGAAGCCCTGGTCGCAGAAGATGGCTGAGACTTGCTTTGTACAACAGGCACGACAAAGGATTTTGCACTGGTAGGCTCGGTCCTGTCTGGTGGAGGCGAAGACGGTGTGATTGGGCCATCCAAGTTTGGGACAGGATTTACACTGGAGGACCTGGATTTTTTCTTCTTTTTGGGCTTCTTCTTTTTCTTTTTAGTGACACTTGGGGCTTGGTCCTCGTCGTCGACCTCTTCAAGCGTCGTCCTATGGCTCCTCGACGATTCTGCAGCTGATGTCCTAACCAATGAAGCTCGGATTTGCTAGACGGAATTGAGCCCACCGACCTGAACTTTTAGCAGTGGCCCCGGTGGGTGGTGATATTGGAACAGTTTTGCGTTCAATGGGTCTGGGTCCCGTTCGATTCGTAGTTCTCAGCTTTGGATTTGCCGAAAACAACCGACCTGATCATGTCGTCAGCGCCACAAAATATGATCCAACACGTCTATTTACCTCTCAGTGAACCAAGGAGCTTGAGGAACGGGTTCCCCGCCCGAGCGTTTTGAGGGAACGGGCCTGCCTCGGAGGGAATGTCATCAGCGTTGAAATAACTAGCTTCATGGGCTGTATCCATCGCTTCACGCAACAATTCCCGGATCTCATCCTCTTCCTCGGTATCATAACCACTTTCGTCTTCGCTTGAACCTATATCATCACCACCAGCTATGTCACTATCAGAGTCGCTATATTCATCACTGTCATCCTCGGCAGAGCTGGTTGTTTCCAAGGGCGGCATGGAGCCAGCGCTATCATCCCCATTTCCATTTGTGATTGCTAGCGGCGCGATAGCTCCTTTTCTATTCTTGGTAGATGACAAAAGAGGCATGTCACCATCTGAGTCGTAATCACTATCATGTCCAGCCTCAGGTATATAGTAAGAATGCCATTGGGGTGGGCGATCGAGTGCGGTATCTAGATGCCAAAGTGTTGTGATATCATATCCGCATACTGATTGGTATGTCTTGTGCAGATTAGTCCGTCGACGAATGCAGCCGTAGCCAAAAAAAAAACATACGAGATTCACATGTTTCCACATATCATCCAAAACCATCTTCCGCTTTGTTCTTTCTAGAGGGAATATGATGTTTTTATAGGATGCGTATTGGCTTGATGCCTTCTCAGAGTATATCTGAGCATCCACCCAGTGCTCGTATTCTTCGGGCATTACACGAGGCGAATCCCTTAAGCGCTTTCCCTCGGGACCAAGTAAGGGGGATTCAAGCAATTGCTGGAGGTTGATGGAGATCTGTCGAGGTACGTATCAGACGAGGCCAAAATTGTACCTGACATATTAACCGAGAGATCACCAGCAGCATCCCACATGGCCTGTGGAAAGCGCTTTGATTCCCGTGGTAACTCCTCAATCGCATCATGGAGGATCTGGTAAAGGATCTGCCTGGGGTAAGGCGCAGAGGGGAAACACAATTCGATTATGATGGAATCGAGAAACGAAAGAGCGGCTTGTCGTAGTTCTGACCAGTCGAAAATAATTTCTGGATCTCTAGGTTCGGTGTTGTGTGCGGTCTGCTTCTTGAAATACCGAGAATAGTGAGCTGATAACAACATCATTTAGAGGATGCACACGTTCGAGAAATGAGCCATACGGGTGGTTGTTGCCAGGAGGGAAAATCGCGTTTGATTCATATTGACCAGAGTATTAACCATATCGTATAAAACCAGGTATCGAGTTCTGAATCCCTCTTTCTTCAGCTTCGTTTTGACATTTTGGTCCGTCAATCCGTCTCCGGCTAAGTTTTGCAACATATCTAGGGCCAACTTCCATGCCGCTGCAGACATGTACGAGTTGTGGATGCTGTGCGTTGTTAATAGGCCTTGGCAAAGAATATGACCCGACAAACCGCGTAGCAACAGCAGCTGCGACATATGAAGGACCTTGTAATGGTGCTGCCGGGCCCTGTGGAGTACGAGAAAGCAGTTCGGCTTTGATGATACCAAAGAAAAGGGTAGAATCTTGTAAGTTGATGATTTCGTCCAAGCACGCTGGAGGGAGGTTGAACGAAGGAGACTTTTAAAATAATCGAACGCGGGTACGAACGCACCGTCATATTGAGACTGCGCAATTTTTAGAGCCTCTTCAAGACGGAAGGGACTCAGAACTGCTTTTGAAGACCTTTCAACAAGATCCTCTTGGGATCAATATGATCAGAGCTGCGTTTATAATTTAGGAATGGCACATATGATCCACCTGCCAGAAGATCTAATTTTTCCCTCCCACTCAATTTAGTGGTAGCGAGCACGAGTTCCCCTGTTCCTCTCGCGCCTTGCTTTCCATTGCGCAAGACAAGAGCACGCGTGGTGGTCGGCCTCTCGCTAGGGGCCTGGCTCTTCCCAACAGATCCCTTTGTAGCAACATGTTTTGGGCCAACGGGAACGAGATCCTTCGAGGCTGGAGGTTTAGTGATTCGTTTATGCTGTTTGGACATTGTGTTATCTCGTCAAGCTATAGTAGAGGCTAGTCATAGGTGCTTGGGATCGTGATATTTGACCTTGTTGGATTTGCCATTAGTGGCCCCTGACTCGGGCCCCACCATGAACATGTTCTCAGGCTAGACATTCAACCAGTTTATCAATCATCAACATTAGTTGAACTCAACATCCATACATTGGTTTGCACCGACGTGCAATTTTCGTTAGAAGACGTTGGTGACAATCTCGAAATCTATCACACAAATGGCTTTTATCGAGACTGAAATCATAGAAATGCGTATTGGCGCCTGACGCCCGTGATGCATTGGTGATGCACTCTGGGGCAAAATCCATCAAAAAAATGACGGATCGCTGTCAAGTGCCACCACCGTTGAATGTGTTGACATCGGTAGAAACCGCCTTGGCCCTTCAACTGTCGTGTTTGGCTCATGACTGGTTGCGGAAGTCATCTCTGCACCTGGAGAGACCTTTCGTTTCGTTTCCCTTTCGTCTTTATTGGCCTTGATGGCTGCTTTTACGCTTCTTGGTGAACTCGTCATTCGGTTGGTTATTACTATTCCCACTCACTCATCTTAGTCGAGGATTCTTCCCCATTGGTTTCCTACTTGCCTCCTGGAGCATGGGCGGATACCCCCAATGGTGATTCGTCGGCTGCTGTAAGTGTCTCCCCTAGCGAAATCATTGTACGTTCACGGGTGATCGGCGCACGTTTACTAGTCATATTCGGGTCGATCCCTTCACACCACGGTTGTGCAGGGCGCAACTGCAACACTGGTCTTCAATGGTTCGCTTGGGCTCTCGTTCAAATGAAATTGACCAATGTGGATTGAAGGAACTGGGATTTCAATATTTGGTGGTCAGCAGCCAAACTACGGCACGTTCACGATTAGTGTAGATGGAAAGAATATTGCCGCTGGCAGCGCACAGAGCGCGAGCCCCGCGTTCAATAAGACACTTGGCCAGGTCTCAGGACTGCCCAACGGCGCTCACACTATGGTGTTCACGAGCACAGGCAAAGCGCCGGTTGATGTTGACTATGTCAACATTGAAACCCAAGTTGGACCCCCCAGGTACGATTTTCCGAGATTGCTTTTTGGACACTGACTGAACAGACTCCTAGCTCCTCCTTGTCCGAAACAACATATGATGATACCGACCCTCAAATAACTTACTCTGGTTCTTGGAACATCAACGACGGCCCCAACTTCATAAATCAGACCCTTCAGTCAGTTGGTGTAGGTTGCAAAGTTTGCCACTAACAAATCCTCAGTTTCACCCAGAATTCTGATGCTTCAGTTTCTCTTTCTTTTTCTGGCGACGCCGTGGCAGTGTACGGCACAATGTCCCCCGACCATGCAGATATTCAAATTGCTCTGGATGGCCAGGAAAAGACATTTACAGGCGGAGCTAGGGGTATCACCTCCGCCCTTCGTACCAAGGTGCGTTTGTGATCCACCATGTTGTAATGGCATAGCTGAAATTTTTGTAGATACTTCTGGCAGTCAAGACCCCCTTGCACGTAAAACTATTGGCTAACCGTTTTTTTTAGTACTACGCAAGCGATCTAGGACCATCGGTACACCATCTTAGCATGCAAGGTTCATCCCCACAAGGAATCGGGCCATTTGTAGATTTGGACTCTGTGACTGTGTACTCTGCCCATCTTGCAAACAATAATCCCGTCGTTGGTGGCAATAGCCCTACGAGCAACATACCGATAGCTTCCACGCCATCTACAACAAGCGGGTAAGCATACTTGGATCCAACACCACCCGATTTTTCTCAAGGATATATGCTAGGGGAGCTACATTAGCTAGAGCCTCCTCCAGCTCTATTCCTGTTACAACCATCGTTGGAGCAGCGATAGGAGCTTTGACTGGCCTTGCGTTCTTATTGGCTCTCAGCCTCCTCTTTCTTCGATGGAGGCGCCATCGGAAGCTGAAAGCTGATAGATTTTCGATCTGTTCACCTGTTACACCCATATTGCCTATGCAATGGGAACCAGACATGATGGAAGCGGGATTTGTTCGAATTACCCCTGTAACCAAACCAACCGATTCCCTGGCACCCCTCCCGCCTGCAGAAGCCTATGTCAGGCATTCGATTGCACCCACCAACTACAATGAACCATCGCATAAGGAGCATTCGAGGCGGCCTAGTGCCTCCTCTCAGGAGTCGACCGCCCCGATACTTCCAGCCAAGGACCTGCCAATAATTCGCATTCCCCGACCGCCACGGTCTCATCTGCTGACGTCTATTGGTTCAAATTTCATCACTGTGTGTTCAAATCACTCAAGTGATGGCGTAAAGGATCACTAATAATTTAATATAGGGCAACGATCCTCCGGTTAGACCATCTCGACGACCACCAACGATGAATTTGAGTCCATAGTGATCTGGCGAGGCAGACGCATCCACTTTTATGTAGCTTGACATTATCTGCAGTCTTGCATTAAGCGAGTGGAATCCGGATCAAATCCCGACATTGTCAACTAGTTATTTGGATTTATTATCTATTGGTTTTCTTCTTGTCTCCCTCCTCTCCGTGGCCAGCATGCTGGCAGGGCACCGATGGAATACGAACTTCCTGACCTCGATATGGGCTAGCGTGTCTATTAATAAAGGCCCTACCGACCCACACCTCCCCGCTGGTTCGGGTCTCATCTTGGTGGGCGTCAACGAGACTTGATTCACGACCGGATCGTGCGAACTGAACACCAGCCTGACAGATACATGATGTGAGAACAACATGAAACCCAAATGTCCGAACGCTGGGGAGAATCTATTGGGTTTGCCTTTAGAAAGGCTCGACTTTTGGCCCCCTCAAAGAACCCCACGCTGGCCTCAAGCCAGGAAGCATGAAATGGGGAGAGAGGATTTTCATTTTTGTAGACTCCAAGTTGCCTTGCTCAACAGGTAGCACTGGTAACCAGGAATCAGTGTGGTGCCATTTCAAGGTCCGCAATCTGTCAGTAAGCCTGTTTGTGTTTCCTTTGTATTCAAAAGGGTTTCAATCATCCACCTTGTCCCCTCGTCTTGCGAGCTCGTTTTCCCTCCCCCTTACTCTCCTTTCCTTTCGAGCTGCGCTCTATTACTGCTCATAGTTTCATTTCTGGTCTCTCCAAACTTCGAAGCAAGCCTTCCTTCTCGACCTCCTGCAAGCACAAGCCTCGTCTCAGCTCCGTTCTTGAGCAGCGCTCATCTTCATTTCCAACTACAAACACCTAGCCAAGCAATGGGAAATCTTGTCTGGCACGAATATTCTCGCTATGTGTCCATCACGGCGAACGTCTGTGAGTACATCAACCCGTCGTCACCGAAACCACCAGTGATTTACCCCTACTCGAGATGCGGTGTGGGCTGCATTTTGGGGCTTCTTTTATCGCAAATTCTTCTGGGACTTTGTTGGGGGAACGTTGCGCGATCCTGGAGGCCTACAGTGCGTATACGGCCCATATCTAAGATAAAGCAATAAACAACTATTTAGGCCATCCCCTCACGCCGAGATCTTCATTACTCTCATCGTGAAGGTCCCAGTGATCCAAATGATTAGCATGGCACTCGCATTTTTCATTATCGCGTTGGAGTTCCCATTGCCACAACTCAAGTCGCTTGCAATCTATCGCAGCATCGTGTTTCGAATTGTAATACTATTATTTCAAACGTCTATAAGTATACTCTACTACCAGGTTGGTTTATTCACTCACTTTCACCACTTTCACTCAACACAAATCATAAGGGCACGAACGCCGCGATTTGGTCTTTAATAGCGGCAATGTGCTACACCCGGGCCCAAATCCTCAAGGAGAAGATGGCGGAGGCGAAGGAGAATAGAGGGAAAGCTGGACATGCCTGATCACTCCAACAGGCTGAACAAAAGAGAGATCATTGCATTGTGGTGGACTGGGGCCACCATACACATTCTTTACATGGTTCAAACGCTGGCTCAGCTTGTAGTGCCACCTTTCTATCCTAGGATAGAGATTTCAATTCAATGAGCTCGCGACCAACATTCTCAACTTGAGTGCCACTTTCTATGTAGTTGCATAGCTGCTTTCGTATTGCAACCACGATCATCACTGGCACAACACTCCTACACAGTATAATCCCCGTCAGGATGACGGCCACAGACATAATCGCAAGATTGCCCGAGAGCTTTGAAAAGGCCCGTACCTCTGGTGATCTTTTTTTCTTTCCGTCAACAATCCACAAACACGAAGAGCTTGCCGCCGAGGTGAGGATCATACAACTACTTGGAGCTCAGAGATCTCACTTCAAATCTCACCCTAGTGGGAGATCCGATTGTGTCCTGCGTTGCAAAAGAAACCTCGTCTTCCGACCCCAAACTTTGGGCCAATAGCGGTGGATGGTGCGCCCGCAAAGTCGGGGCAAGATGAAAAGGAGTGGGACTTTGACCCATTCGCGCCACCGTATAACCCAAATTTACACGTTGGGGATCTTCAATATGAAGATAACGCTTATGCTGTTCTGGTTGGTCCTTTTGCCTCTTGATTGACGCGTCCAGGCGAATGAGCTTATACATGCAGCTAAACAAATACTCCATAGTTCATCATCATTTTCTCTTGGTTACCAAAGGTCCGCTGCCCATTAGTATGCTCTGGGTGCATGTGCCCAATCCCTCCTCAACACAGAATTCCATTCTCAGACCTCGCCATTGACGCCCCCCGATTTAGTGCAAGCGTATCTCCTCCTGGCCGCTGCCAGCCGGGCTGGGAAGCACTTTTTCGGCTTTTATAACTGTACGCAACACGTTCCTACTCAATATAAACAGTCACAGAAACCAGCTATTTAGGCGGTGACAACAGCGGGGCAAGCCAACCTCATAAACACATTCAATTCATTCCCCTCGACGATCCAATCGGCCCGCCCGTGGAGCGACTTGCTAGGGCTGTGACATTGGAGACTCTAGGTATGTTTGACTCCAGGTGATATCCTTTGGGCCATTGCCAATCAACCACAGAGAAGCCATTTACGATTGCCAAGTTGCCGTACGCTAACCATGTTTTCCGGCTGCCCAACCAACTGCTATCGCACACCCCCGACGAACTGGAGCAGACCCTCTCACGAATCTTTCTGCAGCTCTTGGACCTTGTGATATCTACAATTAGGCATGACCCAGGATACCCGTCCGGCAGACCTTCGTACAATGTCCTGCTCACTCCCGAGCATATGCACCTCATTCCTCGTCGATACGAGACGCACACCCTCAGTGGGACCGGGGAGAAGCTGAGCATAAATGCTCTAGGTTTTTCCGGGATGTTGTTGGTGAAGAGTGAAACCGAGCTTGATGCGGTCAAACGGGAGACCATCTCCACGATACTCCGATCTGTAGGTCTTTGTGCGGTCGACGGTGATGATGCTACGTGTTAGTTCTAGATGGAGACGAGATATGTTTGATATAGATTGTGAACCTATAGGGTCCAGAAAGCCGCTTTTGCGGAATTTTCAGTCTGTGACGTACAACTATGGCGGATGCCCCAAGAGTGATTCGAGTGACGTCTAGTATTGTCTACGCATTTCATAACTCTATCCTGCCACCGTCAGCACAGAACTTGGTCCAGAGAACGCCAGCCTCGCACTTGAGAATGTCTATGGTCGAGTCTGATTTCATCCGTACGTAGGAATCATGTCAACTTGTTCTTACCTGAAGCCCTGCGCTAGCTTCCCCCCACGCTGTGGCACGCGCGGTGGGTTCGTCGGAGGCAGCTTCCTTGAAGGGGTGAGGACCGTCAAGTTACCAATTGGTCATTAAAACCTGACCCAAACGAATGCGCCTAGGCACAAGGCTAAAACACCCATCATTGCAGGCAGCGTATGCGGTGGTCTGATGGGGCTCGCTTGGATTATAGGCTTTACTATCTACTTCACGAAAAGGTACCGGCGCAAGAAGTTGAATGGCCTCATTGCGCAAGGCAAGGTACCCCCCGAGATCAAGGAGAGAAAGCTGCCCCAGGAGAAAATTATCATCCCTCCCGATCCTGCCGTTCTACTTGGTCAACGACTACCAGGAGAAAAAGTCTTCTCACCCGAGCCTCGCTCGAGTCCGGATAATAGAAAAGCCTCGACAGACGACAGATTTCACAGCCCGCATGTGAACAGAGGAGCAAGAATATCGGACGAGATGACAGTTCCTTCTGAAGTATAGTTCTATAGCATACCAATCTCTCAATATACCCTCTGATGGACATCTTTCTTGAACTATATTCTTTGGAAACATGTACTTAAACGAATTCACTTTACACATTTGCGTAGCTATTCCTTCATATTGATATGTCAGACCACCATCAGTTTAGTCGCAGTAGGCCCCCACACTTGCTGGCTGCGGGAAAATTTGTCAACCAAATTTGTCGGCGGTGGCAGCGTATCGATTCCTACCGCGACATCTCGAGCGTAGCGCAAAAGGACCCCTCTCTTTACGCTCAGCTGGCTTTTGCCGGAGGCCTCCCATTCCCGCTTGCGCCGGGTCTGCTCATCTTCATTAACTAACCAATTGATCGTTCTGGTTTCCGAGTCTATGATGATCCGGTCCCCGTCCTGAACAAGCGCGATAGGGCCTCCGACACGAGCCTCTGGGACGACATGCCCAATGATGAACCCACGGCTTGCGCCGGAAAAGCGTCCGTCAGTAATGAGGGCCGTCGTGTTAGCTAGGCCGGCTCCCGCAATGGCCCCGGTTGGACCTAAATGTCGACATGGGGTGGGGAAGACTGGTCAGATGAGTGAGAGGCTTACCCAGCATTTCTGGCATTCCTGGGGCTCCTTTGGGGCCCTGGTATCGGAAAATCAGGATAGTCCCCGCCTTGATCTCGCCTGCTTCAAGAGCGGGATAAAACCCATCGAGACTGTGCGGAGATTTGCGTTAGTACACAGATGGAACACCAATTCTCAACCCACCTGTCAAAGCACCTCGCAAGCCCCTAAACCATGGTCAGACGGGACGGATGTCCTACACTGGTTCTTATCTTACCTCGAATCGCAGCCCCTCCTTTCCTGTCAGTTTGGCGACTGCGCTACCCGGGGCCAGATTGCCCCTAAGGATTGTGAGGTGGCCAGTTGGCTTGATAGGGTTCTCCAGTCTCCTTACGACGTCTTGGCTGCTGAAGTCGAGTTCGGGAATATCTTCAAGATTTTGCGCGAGGGTTTTTCCTGTTACTGTTAATTGGTTGCCGTCGATCAGGTCTGTGTTTTTCAAGAGATATTTGACAATGGCTGGGATTCCCCCAATTCGATGAATGTCCTCCATGAAGTACTTCCCCGATGGCCTGGTCACAGCTCTTGTAAGTACAATGGGGCAGGGTTCAGTGACTCACATCAGGTCCGCGATGTATGGTGTCTTGTTGGCGACCATTTGAAAATCATCAATATTCAGCTCCACCTCGGCTGCCCGCGCCATAGCTAAGAGATGAAGTACCTTGGAGCCATCATCAGTAAATCTCACGGAGCAGGCGTAAGCCGTCCTACCGCATTTGTTGATCCGCCAAGAATGTTGACGATCGCAATGGCATTCAAGAACGAGTTGCGCGTTAATATATCCCTAGATATATTGAGTTGGGTCGTTGGATGGGTTCTATAAACAAGCAACCTAGGTTTGATATCCAACTCGAGTAGACGCTTGAGATATTTAGCAGCCTTGATACACTCCTGGGCTTTCTCTGTGGGGCGAGCTGAATGAAGTGGGAACCCAGTCCAACATAGCAGATACGGACCGGGATACAAAGCTGGAATGCTGGAAGAATATGGGAGGGACATCCCCAGTACCTAGTAACTTCAGAACCTGGCCGGGTAAAACCACCTAGACCCTAACCTCAAGGGCGGAGCTCATTGTGTTCGCGGTGAACATGCCTCCGCATGCACCGGCACCCACGCAAGAGTGGCGCACAACATCAAATCTCTCCTCGTCTGTGATCTTTCCGACAGCGTACGCACCTAGCAAAAATCAGAATCGAATCTGCCTCTCAGTGAGGCCCGCGAACCGTAGGACTCAAACGCATCCGATATATTGACTCTTCCCCCCTTCTGAAATCCCATGGACGGGCAGTCTAGCCAATTGTATTAAGGGCGTTTCGGGAACCATGGCCATGACATACCCAGGTGGCGAACACCAGGTTGGATGGTTCCACCGTATACGATAATCGTAGGACGATTATGACGGACGGCAGCCATGAAACACCCAGGCATGTTTTTATCACAGCCAGGAATTGAGATGTTGGCATCGTAATGTTGAGCCTAGAAAATATTCTAGTTCTGTGACTCCAACTGGCCTTGATACTTACAAGTACAACCTAGAGCCCGGTTGAACGACCTGCAAAATTATCAAGAACGCAACTGCGTACGGACCGATTCAATGGAATCCGCGATAAGGTCGCGGCTCGGTAGGCTGAGGGTCCGCCTTGAATTTTACCCATGGGGCGGTGCAGGCTGCTTAACTCACGAGTATCGCATACCTGTGTCAAGTGTAAGCTATTTGCCGCTGGCATCTTCAAAAGGGGGTCGCATTACCATCAGTGCCCATGGTTATGGCGTCACTAAATGTTGTTATTCACGGAAGATCGGGGTGATGGATGTCGCATCCTACCTAACACCAATCGTATTGAAGATCAATCCAACAAGGTCTTCTTCTTTGCAGCCTTCTTTGACGTGCTTCGCAAGTTCGAGCTAGGGTAGGTTTTTAGTTGATAATAGTGCAATGTTCAAAACGCTTGCCAGGTGCGAGTTGCATGGGTTGCCTGGTTGATTCAATGCTCAAGGGGTCCATTTCGGAGGTGTTGAATACTACGCACCTTCCCACCAGATTGGAGAGATACCAATCTTAACATTTTACTGAGTATCAATTACACTGCTGATTGTAAAATGACTGAACTTGGGGTTTATCCATGTCCTCTTCCGACAAACCGACCGCGTATACTGGAATGTCATTGTATGCATTTTGTTAATGCAGTTACTTAAATATATTCACGCATCGCTTGTGCCCCGCCATGAACCTATTGAATATTCGCCTTTTTGTCGAATTCATATGAGAGTGGGCTCAGAGACGAACTTTGTTCTGAGTTAGTGCACATGATATCTTATTTAGCTTGGCGTTCCCCGATGATGATGTCTTCGGCACTGCGTGGCTAAAGCCAGATGAGTGAGCGGGATAAGAGGAGGGACCAATCACAAAACTAACATTTGCACATTCCCCGACATGGTGGCTGGTTAAGTGGGAGGACGAGGACTTGCCTTGGGTTGTCTTAAATACGAAAGCCTGCGAAAGCGAATGTACATCGTGGAGCCCTTGTTCCGAATTCTGAACCACAGGGAGCTCTGGTGACGCTTCACATGTGATCGCTCTGGAGCCAATCAGATGAATAAATTTCTCATGATACTTATCGCGGCAAGCAATCGAATACAGCAGGAGTTAATAAAATCTAGAAATCAAAACCTTCCTTTCGAAACACCTCCAGGCTACTCTTGGCTTCTGGTTTGGCAAGGTCGGCAAGATCAGGACGGTTCTGTTGAGAGCATCAGATGTGGTCTGTTTAGGATTGAATTGAGAATCCCGACCATCGATAAAAATGCACGCCGAAGAGTGAACCACAGCTGATCACTTGTATCCCCGCTTGTAGCCTCTTGAAGTGTGAGCGCGCTCAGGAAATGTTCAGCGGCTTCTTTATGAGCTCCGATGTTGAGACCTTCCGAAAAATAGACATGAACTTGCGCTGTTGTCAACAAGAATGAATACACACAAGCAACCCCAACATTATAGATAGCCCGTGTATATGTCGGCCTTATCTGCAATGCCTCTCTATATGCACCTAGTGCTTCTTCGGGTTTACTGCCATTAGAGAGCGATGACCCCAGTCGATTCCACAGCAGATAATCCTAGCAGAGGGATTGGATCATCAGATAGAAAATGAGAGTTTAGATGGCGGTGTATTACCCTCGGTCGTGTAGCCAATGCGCTTTCGAAACAATCTTTTGCGCGATCGTATTCTCCGTTGGTGTAAAATAGGACCCCAAGCCCGATTTGTACCTCTGGGTCCATGATACCCTGGCTATGTTGGCTGCGCGCCAAGCTCAGGAAGACGTCTGTGATGCGATTGTGCGTATCCCAAGAGGAATTGGTAGACATCGCCTTCAGGGTCTCATCGGAAACTGGGTGGGTTGGGAAACGTGCCCTCAACCAGCGGAGTAGCATGGAATGGGATGCCCTGTCATAGGATTCATTCGTGAATGATATTGCCAGGGACTAGTTGAATAGTTAGAGCGGGACTAATGCAGAATATGGCCGCGATTTACCAACATTCCGGTCCCAGGAGCGCCTGATTCTTCAGCCCTCCTTACGCCCTCCGCAAGAGCACGCATACCGGCCTCCTCACGTTCGTCCATATTACGCGTCTCTCCCAACAAGACCCATGCCTCATAACCACCCTCACCAAGCTCACCCTTCTGAATAGCCGCTTCCAGCAAAAGCGCCGCTTCAGATAAGGAACCGTTTTCATCCAAGAGAGCTTTGGCATCATCAAGCAGAGAGCGCGAGGAACCGAGATGGGGGTTGAATTTTTCTGTGAATGGTATTCTGGCCAAGTGTCTAGTATCAGTATAATACGACGCACCAAATGTGTATTCGCCGAGAATGGGGATACCCTCGTTATCAAACTTTATAGTGGCCCCTCCAAGTGCATTCTCCGAGTAATCGCCAACACCACTTTCCCAAGCTTGTTGCATGCTATTACCATAATCCAGATCTTCGCGTTGAGAAGACATTAATTGATTGAATTCAGCCTCCCACTTCGCTAGGTCTTCCTTTGGCGGGGGGAGGTCTGAATTCTGGAGATGGTCCCATACTCTATGTTGGCCTAATTAAACGCGAACAATGATCCAAGCTAAACTAACCTTCGAAAATCGGAGCCATATTCCCCATCAGTCTCTTCTGCTTTCAAAGACGCGTTTTTCAGGGCTTCCTCAATGTTAGTGACACCATCTTCAACCTCTACGATGCGTGATGCTTCTGTTTGAGGAGTAAGAGATGCTGCCACTTGCGCAAACGCAGCTTCAAAATCAGCCTCCCGACTCTTCCCTTTGCCTTTGCCTTGATCTATAGCTATATTGGAGCCCATTTGAAGCATTCCGCCGCCATACACCCCCATGGGTACGGAACTTCCGTACACCGAGGGTATGAATGATCTTTGTGGTTGATCTGGGCACCAATTAATATGCATCGCAGGGGTTGTCACTGATGAGACGCACAATCACTCTTGGGGCCCACTTCCTGCATGGAATTGAAGTTCTGAGATTGGCTAGAGCCGCTGAATTCTGTCGCCCAAGCAGCTTGAGCTCTGGCCTCTTCCATAGCCTGGAAATGATTCTGTTGTTCCATTGTCCAGGATTCGTTATGAGCTTCTGGTCTCAAATTTTGTTCCATGCGAGCAAAATCGGCGGGATGGGACATCTGAGCATGTATAGTTGGGGCATATCCCTGGGCCCTAGCCTCGAAAAATTGTCGTGCAAGGGCGACATCGTGCTCGCTAGCGGCGTTTGAGGAGATACCAGGAAGTTGATGTAGCTATAACCAAGTTGACTATACACCCAAACTTGACAGCTGAGAGTTGCTACTTACGCGCGAAGACGATGGGCCTGCAACTCTATCCTAGATGCGTTCATTAGCATGGCTGTCTACCAGTGAGTTGTCAGAATGCATGCCGGACCTGTTGCAAACTCCGATCCCCTTCGGTATGTTTGAGAACCTGGGATAACGGATTGAAAGGTACAGCACATTCCGATCCTGATATGAGGTTCTGGAAAGACATGGGTATGTTAACGAATGGTTGGATCTACTGAAATTATATGATGTGAGCGGTTACAGAGGTAGACGCAGACAATCTCATGGGACTCGAGTGCCCGGATTACCGATCACCGGGATTAACCAATGTGGTCATGTGGCGTGGGAAAAATTAACTGTGGCGAGATCAATGACTGTAAACTTTCAAATAACACTCAACACTATCATGATGCTCCGAACACGAACGGTGAGCTGTTGTCGGGCCATTTCGCGCAATTATGCCACCGCTTCATCCCCACATGCACTGGTCCTTCTCGAACACAGTCAAGGCATTATTGATTCTGGGTCCCTTTCTGCTCTGACCGCGGCTGAACAACTGGGTGGCCAGGTAACCGGTCTTGTTGTCGGAGGACCTGACCATGTTCCAGCAGTCGTGGACAAAGCCAAAAGGTAATATATTTCTACCAACTTGGACTTCTTTTGGCCTAATTCGCTCTCATTCAGACTCAAGGGCTTGACATCAATATTACAATCCACCTCACCGCACTACTCCGAACCCCTCCCAGAAGTTTTATCGCCCCTTTTGGAGAAGCTGCTCTCTGGTTCTTCTTTGTTCACTCATGTTGTCTCCTCAACATCCTCTTCGGCCAAATCATTACTTCCTCGTGTTGCGGCCAGGCTCGATGCGCCTGCCCTCTCTGACATTACCTCTGTCGAACATGATCCTTCAAATAACAGCACAACCTTCACGCGCCCAATTTATGCTGGCAATGCCATAGCCACCGTCCGCGCATCTTCCTCGATTCCAATCAAATTCTTCACGGTACGAGGGACGGCATTCACCGCTGCATCTTCAGAGGGCGGCGGAGACGCAGAGATCAGAACTCTAGAACCTGTAAAGGTTCCTGAATGTCCCGCAGCACATATTAGAACGACCCTCACGAAATCTGACCGCCCTGATCTCGGCATTGCAAGTCGGGTCGTCTCTGGGGGAAGGGCCTTGAAGAATGCCGAGACCTTTGCAACCACCCTCTACCCATTGGCTGATGCGTTGGGCGCAGCAGTTGGTGCATCTCGCGCGGCCGTCGATGCTGGCTATGCGGATAATTCCTTGCAAGTTGGTCAGACTGGAAAGGTAGTCGCCCCCGAATTATATATGGCATTGGGTATCTCGGGTGCTATCCAACATCTGGCTGGAATGAAGGACTCTAAATTGATTGTGGCAATCAACAAGGTAAATATCCTATTCAACCTTGCGCCCCAGCAAGAATCTCATTTCTTTGACCTCAAGGATCCGGATGCGCCCATTTTCCAAGTTGCCGATGTGGGTCTTGTAGCAGATTTATTTGAAGCTGTTCCCGAACTTGTCAAGAAATTAAAGCAGTAGGCAGTCAATATACAACATTCGATCCTGAAAATTTCCGCCTCAATTACAACCTATGACCAGTTTTTGAAGCCTACACATCCTCAATTCACACCTAATGCAACAGGATAACGGCAAACTTACCATGTATTGCACTGCCCTGCCTGAATCCTCGTCGACTATTGAGTCATTTATCCAGCCCCATTGTCTTTCGATTGCAGGTCCGAGTTGAATGTAGTCATCCCGCAAATTACTATTGAATTCGTAAAGCATTCCTGATTCATAGGATCCTTTCAGCACACGATTTGCTGCTGGTAATCGAACATGTTGATATGCTAACAGAGCCGCATCCAAGGTGGGAATTTCTGCGATCCCCAAAACCTTGGATAGGATGTAGGCATCCTATTGGGTTTAGCGGATACGTTTTGGTCTTTGAACAAGTGGAACAAACCTCAATGGCTTGTCCGGCCCCCGCACCCTGGTGTGGTGACATCGCATGTGCCTGGATGATTATTCAAGCACGAATTGATACATCAATACAACGATATTCTCACAGCATCCCCGACTAACGCGACGCGACCTGCGACATATAATGGCAGGGGACGTAGGTGATGAATAGCCCATCGAGTTGGCTTGTCTATACACTAATTCGCAAGTTAGCCGATCAAACCTCAGAATTTACGCAAAACACTCGCTTTGAGCAAACTTTCAACCTCTGGCTCCCAGTCAGCGTAGCATTTCAGTAGCTCCTGTTGACTGCATTCTGTCACCCATGGCTCCTCATGGTAAGAGCCATTCTTCTCGGGATTGGATGCGAAAGTGACGACATTGACAACGCTTCCTTGCGATATTGAATAGCTTACAACATGCTTAATCCAACATGAGCCAAGCTTTGTGTCGGATGGGTCTTGCAACTACACACCTTGCCCTTACCACAATACTAAATAATAGTGAGTTTCAATATCTGATTTCAACTGGGCGATTTACCATCATCGGCCTTTGTGTTGCCCGGTGGGGAGATCGCTCGCTCATTTGAAGCCTTTCTACAGGAATTAATCCTCGGTATGCAATAGTTCCAGTCCAAACGGGATTGATGTAATCCAAATATTCTGGTCGCATCTCCCTCTCCGACAAAGATTTCATCATCTGCCCCCGGACGCACGATTTGATTCCGTCACATCCAACAAGGAGATCACAAGTGCTTGTACTCCCGTCAGCAAACTGCAAGTGCACCGAACTATGGGGGCCGCCTTGTCTGTATGACATCAATCTCTTGCCGAAACGCGCGACACCTGAGGGTAAGTTGTCCACCAACACGTCAAGAAATTCGGCTCTGTGGAATCGGATGCACTTGGACACAATTCAGAAATCATTGATTCGTGATCACTGTCGAAATTACGCACGCCATCTACAAGAGCTATAAGTTGAGCACACGATAGGCATTGAACTGATGCTGCTTACAGGGCATTTCAACCAATAAGAACTGTGTCCCTTCGGTTGGCATGTCTGATCTTCGGAAATCGAATCCAACTTCTTTGGAGATCATTAACCATTGTTTACTCGCCGATGACCTTGGGCGCGCACTGACCGTTCGAGCCATCTGGCGGTGCATGCGCTATCCTGGAGAATTCGGCACCAAGGCCCAACCGGGTCAGAATATGCCAGGTTCTCGACCAGATCATCACTCCTGCTCCAATCTCCTTGAAGCGCTCCGCAGCCTCGAAAACCTCAACATCGATGTCCGGGTACTGGGCCAGTGCAATTGCTAAACATAGACCACTTATGCCGCCCCCGCTGTTGGTCGTCAGCCGCTGGAGGCCTGTGAACCTCGTAAGGGCAACGCACCAAATAGCTACGCGCAGTCTTGTGCGCCGGGACATGGCCGTTAGCTTGAGGGAGGTTCAATCAAAGCTGGATCTATTAAGGGCGACGGTTTGTGGGAAGGACTGCCTTAATGGTTATGAACCACATGTAGGTACAATTCATTGAGCAGGTCAGTCACACAACATCTGACCCGAAGGGGATGAGGACATGATCTGACTTTGGATTCTATGTAAATACTAAGAATGATGATCACATTAGTCATTCAAGTTGCTTTCCTGTCAGCTCATCGTCCGATACAATGACCACATCGTTCTACAACCCAGTTGAGAACGTAGAGTTGGCGGAGAAAACCATCATCATCGTTCGTCACTCAGTATTCACACCCCATGCCCTGTCTGATCAATGGGCTTTAGCCTGTTGTCTCAACTGCTAATGTCGCCCAACTGGCTGCGGATCTTTTGATCTCAAACCTTACCCTTCAACATATCGGTATATTTGACCCCACATTTCTCATACCAGCCATTAGCGGACGGGAGGACGGCCGAGAGGGTATCACAACACCTCTAGAATGTGCGCGACAGCAACCATTTCCGCCATTATAGCGCATTCATGACTTTGTCAGTATACGGCAAATCTGACTCCAATTTCCTTGTTGTTCAACAAAGATCGCCAGTCCTAAAGGCGCGAGAATACATTGCGCACGCCACGTCCTGAATATCTCAATTCATGATCTAGTCACAAAAACAGGCATTCGTTGATAAACTCTGGGACTTTATCAAAAGATCCAGGATAGGATGCGTCCTTGTACTTTGCGGCCTGGATCCCACAGATCGTACGGATAGCCAAATGCTGTAAGAGTGTGTCACGTACGTTGACCAGCGACTCAGGCTTCCTCTCTTAGTACACCGATATATCAGCTGCAGCCTCCCAATAGCCCATCTCTGGAATCGAGCCCCCTCCAGGCACTAACAAAACTCTCTATCCCTGTCTACACACCTCCTTTTTCTCAAGATGATCAAAATGTTTTGCCATTCATCCCTGACGGAGGTCTCACTTGGCGGATCCTGTCATCAATTCCTCTGGATATGCCCCCCACACCGGTCGCGTCATTGTTACAGTTCGTGCTTGAAGGCGATAATCGCGCTGATGCACAACACTTGGCTGCTACAGTAATTAGTACCCTTGGTGGTGACCCCAGCACCATTTTATGGATCCAGCCAAGCAGTTGGAGATATGGCCTTTTCGGTACACCGCACGATCAGACGTTATATGGCTGACCTAGATGAAGGAGTTCTAGATGGATGGATACATGGACACTAGCAGCCGATGTAGTCTAAGTATGTTTCCTAGCTATCGTTTGCCTGCGATACCGACGTGATTGCGCCCTCCCCTTCCCGGCTTTTTTGCGGCTTGGGACAAGGTCATGTACGCATAGGGGTCCACCCCACCCTTTCTGACGTCTCCGCCTGCTTTCTGCAATGGAATGGGAACAGGCATATAAACGCTGTAAACTGCGGCTTACTTTTGCTTTAAATTCATGGCCGAGTCTTAATTCCTGTCTTTTCTTCGCTGGCTTGATTTTACTATGATTGGCATCGACATCAGCCATCTCCACGTCCTCCACGATGTCCTCATGTTCACGTCTGCGCTTCTTCGTATCCTTGTTGAACTTTACACGACCGTTCGCTCCCCTAGTGAAACCGTCCACAGAGGTCATATTCTCCCGATAGGCCGAACCAGTCACATCAGTAGCCCTTTTATCAATGACCCCGTTCTCAGATTCGGAAGCCTGGTCGTCGATAATCATTTTTCCAGTATCCTCGTCTGTTTTGAAATGAGAAGCGTCTTGCCCTGGCTTCCGGCGTCGATTTGAAGTTGTGTCTGTCAGCAGTGATGAGTATCAATCGCTGGCACAGATGTATGTCCCTACTTGTGACACGGGAAACAGCACCCTGAAGTAAATCCATGGGCTCATCGTCGTCGACCCGTAGCCGGGCCCCCTCTTGTTTTTTTCTCTTGCCGACCTCATTATCCTTGTGAATGGGCGCTTCGTCCTCGCTATCGTCTAATTCACTTTCGCTGCCATATATAACATCTTCGAATGCATCACCCGTTGCAAGTTTAGCAGTAGCAATCTGTGAATGATGTAGTTTAATGAATAGACAAAAAGGGCATTCACTGGCTCACATCGGCATCTTCAACATCCCCTCTGGCTGCTTTCTTGCGTTTGGCCCGATCCTTGCGCTTTTTAATATTTACAAGAACCTTGGAAGCATCTCCCTCCCCAGCGCATGCGTACACCTCGTCCCATGTGAAGCGTCTCAGCAGTCGTTCGAAGATGTGTCGGACTTTGGCCTTGAAGTGATTTTTATGGTCGTGAGACCACGTGAGCAGCGCTGGGACAAGCTCATTGAGGTGTGGCCGGACCAGGTCGGTGGGAAGTGTGTGAATGGCAAGCTTGACGAATCCAAGAATCGACTTGACAATTTCTCGATTCGCGGAAATGAGGAAAACGAGCAGCGTGGTAAGGATTTCAGTGTGCATTTTGGGCGATATGTTGTCTTTTTACAATCACATCGGAATATGTCTTGCCCAGGGAATTGGCACATACCTTTGAACTCGAAGATGAGCCGAGAAATGGCTGTCACAGTTGCACTAATCATGTGAGGGCTGGCTCCCGCCAATCCGCCAGCAACCATAGTCATGAACTCTTCAATATTTGCAGAGGCTAAAGGGGACTATGAGTTGCGGTTTAAACTCAATAATTGATGAATCAAAACCATCTTCTCCGATATCGTCTGCATCATCGTCTACCCCATCCATCATACTCCGCTTTACTACACCACCTTCGTTCATCTTCCCCCCCATGCATAGGATAAGATCAAAAGCAGCCATTCTGGCCTTTTCGGAGGGCTCTTTGGTTCCGAGGACCGCCTCGGGGATGAGTGACGGGATGATATGCATCGCCGACGAGGGGATCAATGGAATTAGTAGGGTTAACAAATTAAAGCGATCCTTGCCAAAAAGGTGAGACATTGAGCCTCAGTGAGGTCGAAGTGCCTACTTTTTTGGCGGCTGGTGCTAGGCCATCCATAAATTCATCCAATTGGCGAAGGATAGCCTCGCCGTCAATGGTAAATTTGCCGCTTTCCACTAATTTTGCGAGGATTTTGTACCCGCGCTTTTGCACCCCATGGTCTCGCCCACTAAGGATCGCCGATGTCATGCAGATGTTGAAAAGCGCCGTAGCATCTGTCATGGACAGATGAGGGAGGAGCAGGATAAGAATGTCTTGGGTCGTCGTAGTAATACTTCCGGAATCATTAGGAGGGGGCGCCTTCTGTTGTGTTGCCAGATTCGTCTTGAAGAGGTCAATGACCTTCGTGTAGGCTTTGGCAATTTCCTAAAACTGATCAAAAAGGGGCTGTCGCAATTTATGGGGTTGTCGCACCGGCTCTCCCGCGATGGACGCCCAGGAGCTGATGACATCTCCACACATCCCCCTTCCATCCCTACCGACGCTCCCAAAGACATTGAAGAAGACTGCTAACCAGCTCTCTGCCTGGGATCTAAGGAATACGAGATTGGTTGTTGCGTCCTCTACTGAAGGGGCTTCCGAAACTTGAACTTGATTGGGCTTCGGTGATACAACGTTGATGTTGACATCAACGAGGACCTTCAGTGCTTTCAGAACTGCAGGACGAAGCTCCGGTTGGCTATACAGTAGTTGAGAAAGGAGCTGGGAAAACGCGGGGCCAAGTGCCTGAAATAACTGAGCGCCACGGATTTTTTGAAGGTATTGAATCTTAGTACCTCCTCTAAATCAGTAGCACCAGAACAATAGCCTGCGAGGCCTGACCAAATTTGGGCAACTAGAACACTCCACACTTTGGCTTCGGATTGACGACCCTC